>LTAE01001730.1:0-17829 GCA_001647135.1 Pontederia paniculata | reverse complement strand
ATATATATATATTGGTGGATTAATATTAAAAATAGTATACAATTAAGGGGGTATGCGTGCATTCAAAAGGTTCTTTTATTAAAACTAAAGGCGTTCAAATTTTAGATATATAGCTTGACTAATCTTTTTAGCTCTTTGTTCATCTTAACATTTGGCTAATTTAATGTTAGAACAAAAGAGAAGAGATATCAGAAGACTGCTAGAATTTGTAGGTTGATTAGCATGCTTCATTAATTTCATTCTGAAATAATCAGCATGCATACTTAAGTTACCCCATTTATTTAGCTGGAAAAAAGGAGTTTAAATGCACAATAATCATGCATGGATAGCCTAGAAAGGGATCAGGATCATTAACAACAACAAGAACCCATAATAACTCCTCATTGCCTTGATCCAATCCTTTTTTATTCTAAACCTCTGGAAATAAATACTACCAATACAAACACTTCTTGATTGACTTAAGGCATCCATACTTCAAAGAGCAGGATTGTAAGGTGCATACAGTTGTTTAGAAGGACATGCAAATACCATTCACTATCAAGTGAAGTAACAGCCTGCAGTTTTTATGCATGTTAATTTTCACTCTGACTAAATTAGGTACTTATAGCATCTCCTGGGGCTTGGACTTCTATAATCTTAGATTTCTTGTTTGCAAGATCGGTGTAGCAGGCAACAATTCAGTTGGCAGCATACCTGATCCATGAGATTGCCTCCTGAACTTTTTAGCTTCACAGCAAGGGAGCGGCTTGCGTGTGGCGAGGACGACTAGAGAGGAGTGGCGACCGGAGAGAATGGGGCCGGCAACATGATCTTCCGAGAGGCCGGCAGCTAATCCATTCGAGAGAGAGAGATAGGGGAGAGGGGAGAAAACCTGCCATGAGGCCGAGAGAGGCCGGCCGCCGGGACCAAGAGAGACAAGGGAGAGTGGTCAACTGCCGGGATCAGGAAAGAGAGATAGGGAATAGAGGCCGGTGTCTATCCAGAGGGAGAAGGGAGAGAGAACAGTGAGGAAAAAGTTTAGGTTTTTCACAACTCTAAACCGGCCTACACCTAAGATCAAACCGGTCAAAAAAATTAAAAAACACGGTTTAACGATATTTGAACCGCGCTTTAATCTTATTCTTTCATTTTAAATCAAAAGACATTCCATATATACAAAGCATATGGTGCTCTACACATCTCTTAACTTCTTTTATTTTTTACATTAATCCTACACAGGAATTTAACCAAATCCATTTAATGCTCAAAAGAAGGCAATTAACAAATACAAGATCAACTATGGTCAGTCATATAAGATAGATATAGAATTTAGGAACAAAATGAAAAGTTGAAGATTTTGAGACAACAAAAAGTAACTTGGTAAGATGAATATCTTGAGCAGATCAAGATACTCTCATATCCTATCGCAGTGCAATTAAGCTTCCAACTCCAATGCAATCGAGTCCGATCCTTTCCTACCAAAACTAAGCTTCGCTTGCTTCTTTGGCTTGCGGGAAGCTGCTAAAAGAAAACAAATGTGTCAATCCTAAATAATCATATTAAAAAGGAAAGTTATTGAGGCAAAAGTAGAATATATATGGTACCAGTTTTGTCTTGGGTGTTAGAAGAGATGACAGAGGACTTCCACTCTTCATAAGCATGTTTTTCTAACTTCTTATGTCTCTTATAGCTTGACATCTGACAAGTGAAAAAAGTCATTCATAACATTTGTAAGATATCTATAGGAGAATTTTCTAGAACTCGAAACATTTTGTATTGTAAAATAGCTCTCGTAAGTAAAACTAAGAAACTTCCAACTTTCCGTTGAGGCAATCATCAAGTGCTGTCTACTTAATTCTCTGTATGCTACATTAAATTATTTTGTGTAAATTCATGTAGATGCCTTAAATTATCAGTAAATTTACTTCAAAAAAGTGAATTCACTGTAGCACTTTAAATTCATGTAGTCTTCAATAACTAACCTTAATTTATGTGAAGAAAAGCCAACCATTTAATAGATTGTTCCCTTCATGAACTGGTCAATTAAGGTGAATACACAGCATTTCTTATACGTGTAACTGCTCAATTTAATGAAAGAGTCAGCATTGCCAGAGTTTACTTAAGAATCAATATGAGTTGTGCATGGCTTGAATATGTTTATTATAATTGACATAAGTATAACTACCTCATCTCCAGAGGAATCATCCGAACCCTCTTCATCATTATCACGCCTCCTTTTACTCGGCAGAACATCCAACAGCTCTGCATTGTTGAGGTTTTACAAAAAGAAAAAGTGTCCATTAGCATAGGTGAATAAAATTATCAAGGCAAATCCCACGAGCAAAAATATGATGAAATGGAATATTAGTCATTTGGGGAGATAAAACACTTTAAAGCATTTCAGTTTCTTCATATCAAATTATTTGAAAGTTTATTGTGACAAAAGATGCATGTACCTCTATGCCCTTTGACAGACTTTGGATTTGGCTTTTCTTTTGAAATCCCAAAAGAATCAAAGCATAGGTCATTCATTGAAGTTGAGACCTACAAAAGAAGCAACGATTCATAACAACAAATGGAAAGAACAGCGAATAAGTATATGCAGAGATTAAAGCTTTGTCTCACAGAAGTGAATTCAGATTCAGATGTGCCACATAGCTCAATCAACTTCAGTTTGTCTACTTTAAGCTACAAGAGAAGAAAAAAAGATAGGGGCTTAAAATTAGGCAAATAATCAACTACAAATAATATAACCATTTAAAAAGGACATACAATCAATTACCTTATGCCTTTTCGCACATAAATAGAAAGCAACAGCTATAAACACCGGCCTATTCATGTCTGTGCAAGCCCGGCGTGATGGGGGAAGCGCAGCTAGAAACCGTTCCTTGTACCTACACATCAGAAATATATTTGGTAAAGCATAAATGTTGCCGAACATCTATGTTAAAAACATCATATTTATCACGTTATAGTTGGGAAAAGGATGAAGGAACTAGTTGAGAAATGACATCATATTGATTTGTTTCAAGGTATATTTGGAGAAGGATACATAAACTGGTTGAGAAAATGCATTAAATGTTTAACAAGCTGTTCTGAACAATAAGCAGAATATTATCAAAATGAAACCAAAGCAAAAGGGAGAGTCAAGTTCAGATACTTACAGAGACAAGCCCTTCTGCACGAAAGGGATGAGCCTAACACAACCAAACCGAATTCCGAGCTCACGAACATCCAATTTAGCTCTGCACATCGAAGAACACATTAGACATCCATCTGGAGCAAAATTGGTCAAGCAAACAGAAACAAGACACAAGAATCAAACATACTGGACACCAAGACCATTCTGCATCCCGTTGAATGATCTCACGTACGCCTTCTCCGACATCCCACTCATCCGTATTGCACTCTGCCTATCGAACAGCACGTCGAACCTATAAACCCAACCCCCAAGAGAAAACACTTCAGTTACGACCGGAACCGCAGCAGCAATGGATCAAACAGTTGCTGTGCATGTATACAATACCTGGATGCCGCAATCTCCAAGCAAATGATGGCCTTGGCGATCTCCCCCTATCCAAAGGAAGTCAATTTCTTGATACCGCTGCCGAATGAAGCAACTCTAATGGTTCGGAACAAGAAAAAGATAAAAGGTAAGTGAAAACTCACCACGCCGATGATGGAGGAATCGAACTGGACGTCGGAGAGGCGACGGAGCTCCTCGGCTTTTCTTACCACAGGCCTCGAGTTCTCGATGCCGAGCTTGGAGGCAATGGCGGAGATGTCCATGGCGATATGTTGTCAAACACGCAAAACGGATTCGCCGGGAGAAACACGAAATCACGACCGATGCTACAAATTTTGCATTAAATATATCTAAATGTTAAATTGCATGAAAAATTAAAACATTCCAATTTCTTCAACTAAAACGTAAACAAATATTAAGAACAACCAAAATAATTATAATAAAAAAATTATTAATAATAAAAAATAACAATTGCAGTTTCTTAAAAAAAATTAATAGTAGTGAAGCATTAAGAACAGGAGCAAAATAAAATTTAATTTACAGCCTAAAAAAGTTTTAAAAAAATGTACCACCACAAAGAGAAAAATCTGACAATTGGCTGCTGCTCAGGGTTAGGGCTTCCTGCTCGTGAGCAGGAAGACGCACACAAGACTTGCTAGAGATAGAACTTGATCGCGAGCAAGAAGGCACAAGAGAGAGTGAGCAAGAGAAAGAACCTGTTAGAAGACGCAGCGGGGAAGCAGGTCAGCGCAGCGGAAGCAGATCGGCGACGGCGGCGGCAGCAGCAGGCCAAGGCAGCGGCGGCGGAAACAGCAGATCAGGACGAGGGCGGCGGCGGGAGCAGGTCAAAGGGCAGCGCCGTCGGCACGAAGGCAGGGGGCATAAGAACAAGGTTTTGGCGGGGAACGGGTGGCGGGAAGGACCTACGAAACCAAACGGTGCGAAATATTTGGCGGGGAGAAGAGAACGCTCGGACGCGACGGAACCCATTTGAAAGGTCTTTAAAACGCTCAACACGCGTAGATTTATTGGGCTCTTAACTTTGGCCCACTAAAAAGTACCAAGAGATCCACGAGAGGCATTGTAATGTAATGGTGTAACGACTCGAATATTAATTAATGGTAATATTCAAAATGTAAATTTTGAATATTAATTTTGCCAAAAAAACAGAACAGTTATCAGTTAAATTTGAAAATAAAACTTTGCGGAAGTGGAGGTATAAGATCATATTTGATTTGGTATGTACGAGCATTTTGAATATTTGATAACAGATAGTGATTAGCGACTGGAGACTAGCGATTAGCTAGTAGCGAGTTGATTATTCAATTTTATAAAGTGTTTAACAAATGTAGAATTTGAATTGATTGATAAGCGTAAAATGACTAAAAATGATATAAATGATTATTTTAAATATTTTACATTATTATATGCATTCTATTAAATAACTTATTTTTATTTTAATTATCTTAATACTAACAAATAATAATAAAATAAATAGTTAATTAAATTATTTATAAAATAATAATAAATTATAAAGTGGACACATGGTATAAAAGAATAAGTATGTTTATACACTAGTAAGTAATAATTAAATATTTTAAAGATATATTGGAAAATAAATTTTAACACTCTAGTCGCTTCCCTAAGTATTCGTCTTGTAAGCGTTTCAAAACGTTAGGTTTTAATTACGTCGCTAATATTAGGTGTACTTATTAAGCACCTTAACTAGGGTGTTGACTTGGTCAATACACTATACGCTAACATAGGCGTTACTTTTATGTCGTACCAAACAGAGCCTAAATAAAATGCATTGTTCACTATAAAGTGTAAACTGAGTAATTTAGTTTGTTATTTAACATTATTCATCTGCAACTGATTCATTTAGACATAACCGATGCTCAAAATCTTAATGCAGGTACTACTCGATGTATGAAGTCGAGCTTTGGGAGGTGAGTGTGAAGACATAAAGTTACGCAAGGAAGTGAATTTTGATTTTTTTTAGCATTCGTTCATGTGCTAATTTCATGTTTCTTGCACAAACATGATCACATATTACAATAGTATTACAAAATTATGTAGTTTGATCTGTATAGTATTTTCATCCAAAATAGTCATCTAATTAATTACATATAATTTACATTTTTTTTTATTTGCTATTTATACATATATACTAGGATTCTTTACTCTATGCTATCATTACCTTATTGTTTTTCAGTCACATATTTAGATTTGCATAATTCTTTTTTGTCTTGATAGGTTCCTGAGATTTTGCCAGAAGAGGTACTGAGAAAGATGGGGGGCACCTCCTAAGAGTGATGCGCCAATCATCACAGCTGACAAGATTAATATTACTCTATGTTTACATTCATTTTCTATATTACTTTTTGTTTGTCTGTTCATATTGATATGCTCTTTGCAGAAGAAGTTACACTGCCAAGATTCACAAGGACTTCATGTGCACTTTTTGATAATTCTGTTTCTGATGATAATGCTGATCATCATGATAAGTTATCAAGCAGACAATCTATTCTCTCATCTCTATCTGTGAATTAGTACTCCTTAAATAATTAACTGGCCAACTATTCATCTTACATTCACTTGAAGTTGAACAACTATTCATCTTACATTCACTTTTTGGGAATAGATTTGGAAGAATAACGAGGTTTTATTCTTGTTTATTTAAAAAATAAGTTATTTTTTACTCTAGATTGTGTTTGGATTGAAGTTAATAAAACAAAAAAAACATGATATTTTGAAAATAAGTAACCTTAATTATATTAATGCACATATCTTTTAATAATTAATAAGATTTTGTTTAATTATTCATCTTTTATTAGTATAAAATTAATTAATCATCGCCCACTTTGTGAAATTAACCAAAAATTGTTTGATTTTAAAGAAGTAATTTATTTGGTCACTATACTAAATAATATAAAATAATAATAACATGTGGTTAAAAAAAAGAAAAAAAAAAGGTTGAAAATGGGGAAAAAAGAATGGAAAAATATTATTCTTGCCAATGACAAAATCGATATACCTTTATCATAATCAAAAGAAGAAGTGTTTTTGCGTTTTTTTTTGTATTTTCGTGGTTTTAGATAAAAGAGGTTTATTCGTATTCTAATTTATGTCAGGCATTATTCTTAGATATTGACTACAGATTCGAGTCATAGCACATGATTTCATAAAATTCGTACGATTTTTCCGATCTAAATCGAACATATTTTACATGAGGTCTAGTTATTCAACAATTTATTCATCTTCCCAACTTACACCATATATAACAGTTTGGTTGAGGGTTTTGGGGCCATGCCATTCTCAGCTGAATGAAATGATTCAACTACGTATATTATAACTAGAAGCAAACTAAGGCTGCAACAGTGATATGCCACACAGCATGCAACTGGTAGCTGTCTGGACATGGCATGAGGGCAACAGCATTATTCAGGATTTATGGTTCGTAGGCAACGACGTCAACCAACCTGAAAAGGTGGGCATTGTGCTTGAGGTTGGAATTGCTCAAGGTACAGATCTCAATTAATGGCCCTCAGTAGACAATTCATGCAAAAATCGACAAAGGATCCCCCAGAACTCATTCCCAGTAGTTGCTGAAACAACGGGACCATGCTGATGCCAATTTGCATCACCTTCTTTTCTCCCAACAGTGATCATTTGCTGTTTGCAAGCTGAGAAAAAAAAAAAACCATGTCACTTGTATTGTGTTCATCATAAGCATCTGAAGGCACTCCTTCACAGCTTAGCCAAGTAACTTGTGCAGCAATTTGAAGAACTGTTAATGTACATGTTATGTGATTAATTATACCTGTTGAATGATTCCATCATGTTGTACTCAACGATAAGGTTCAAAATAATTGGTCGTTTCCAATACGTAATTATCGTTGCATTTATCAAATGCTGAATTCTAACATTTCTGCAACTGTTCTGATGCTTACTGCTCTGATAACGAAAGAATTCCAGGACAGTATATATATATACTGGTAACTGGTAAGCAGCCAATCTTGTGGAATAGTCTTTGCTTAATTATCATGCCCATTTAGCAAACTCTACATATCATGAACGGCTACTTAACACACACTAGGAATGTGCAGATTTAATTTTCTTTATATACACTTCAGTAAGTCCTAAAATTCAGGCATCCACTATATGTGAAATTGCAGGTTTGCAATATATGCATGGCATTTTTTTTTTTCGGGTGCCACACACTGCCACTTTAATTCATTTTTAGCAGTCGAAGCTTGGGCGCTTAAAATTGGACTTCTCAAATATGCACAATTGGGATACAAGTGCATTTTGTTCGAAAGTGATTCGATAAATCTGATCTCCATCCTGCGGAGAAAAGCTAAATGCCCGTGGAGACTTCAAAATTTGATGCACGACTGTTGGATGGTCATCGAATCCCTTAATTCACTACTTAGCAAATTTAGTTAGAACTTTAATTAACGATATTTTTTGGCATGATTCCTCTTCTCGGGAGCTCTGTAATATTTTGAACCAAGACTCTTTGAATTCTTACATCAATAGATAACCTATCATTCTTTCAAAAAAAAATATGCATGGCCTCATTTAGATCATCCGTCACAATCTGCACATACATGTATGGTGTTTTACATGCATGCAAAAGCATATATGTTTTCACAGCACCATTCAGATCACAGTCTTCTTGCATCCAATATTTATTATTATCTCGATCTATATCTGCATGCATGAACACAGCACATGGTTTTGAGAATGGTATTAAAGTCCATCCATCAGCAAGGTGTACGAGTAGTTGTGGTGCAGAGCAAATTAACAGTCTTTTCTACAAGCTCTCCCCCTGCAAGTCCACGTAGTTGTGTATTAGCTATTTGATGGCGAAACCATTTAAGGCCAAGTTGATCACGCCGTGACCTGATTTATGGATGCGAATGTAAAGACATGGACTCTGCCGTAGGGACATTCCTCAGCATTAATGCCCTGATTTTGATATCAAGGATATCTACTGGCCAATGTGAGCTGCAACTTGAGGCCATTTATAGAGGTATATAGAGCGTCTGAATTGGATAGAACCAATCCATTTCTAGCAATTATGTTAACCTACAAAGATAGTCAATCTGTATGCAATTTATTATTATCTAAAAAAAAGTCGAGGTATTTCGAATTGTTTATCGACACGGAAAAAGTAAGGGAAAACCTACTTTGATGAGAAAATATCAGTGTAGATCAGATGGAAGATAACAGTATGCACTTACCGGACAGTTTTCTTTCAGATTTCTTTAGGGGTGGAATCATGGATTAACTTACAGGTCAATATCCATATAATGGTGCTAAACCTGATATATTCTGATATATATATATATATATATATATATATATATATATATAGTATGTATATGTTGGGCAACTCATTCAGCAATGCAATCTTAAAATTGTTCTGATGGCCATCATGAAGCTATGAAGTGGAGTTTCTAGTAGGGTGTAGTTAATGACCCGAGTCGATCACAAACTATATTGATAATATCTTGAATCTTAACCTAATGATCAATTCTATATATGTCACCCAGCGCATCACAGTCGCTCGAAAAATTAGGGCAGCGAAGTTGCCCGTCCCACCCGGGATCATGTTGTAATTATATATTATTTTTTCATCAAAGAAACTCTAAAGTTTCTATTTCCTATTTTTATATTGAAAGTCTTTATATAAACTCTTTAGAGTTTGGGTTATTCAACATCTTGTAATCATATGTTATTTTCTTATCAAAGAAACTCTCAGCCGTCGCCCGAAGACGTAATCCTGTTAAGCATGAACCTCGTAAATCTCGTGTCTTCTTCTGTGTACGAACTTGTCTCTCTTTCTCGTCTCATATCCACAACAAACTAGATAATGAAACACCATAAGAACCCAAGGTCCGCGGCAGTATGCTACAACTTTAGCATTTCACGAGTATATATAGTAGGCTGATCCAAAATCATTCTTTTGTTGTTCTATGTATGAATATGATCAATTTTTAAATTAAATTTAAGTGTAAATGCTCCCATTATGCATATAGTCTTAAAAGGCATGTTAATTCCAATACTCCCTCCAATTATACTACTATTATATCATTTTGATAATAACCATTGGGTCAATAACTAGTCCATGTTAATTCATAGTATATGATTTAACCTTGCATACATGCAGCTGACTAGCAGATGGTTGATCATACATTTATAATTAAATTGCTGCAATAGTTTTCAGCTGAAAACTACAGAAGTTGCAAAGGAAACCACACATTTATCAGCCTTTTGGCTAATACCATCTGCACATAAAGAAAAAAAAACAGAAACAATGTAAAATCAAGTTTTCAGATACAACTTCCTCTGAACAAAAATTCGATGTATGACTTTTCCTTGTTATGATTATTCATAATGTATCAAGCATGCAAAAAATTAAATGCGAGAGAGAGAGATAGAGAGAAAGAGACTGGAGAGAGAATGACATGGTTTGGTAGGAATTCAAAGCTCATATTGGCTAGTAATGCAGAATAAGCAGAGTGTAGGGCCGAATAAACTGTAATCCATACATGTTTCTTATGGTCGAAAACAATCCATCTTAAAACCTCAATTGCAACATATTACGATATTTCTAACTACAAATGGCAGATCTAGATCACCTTCTTAATTATATATGCATGTTTTGAGGCAGAATTTAGTTGTCATATAAGTATACACCACCACTGAATCATGCATGTAGTGCAGAGTGGTCCAGTCCTGCATTTAGTGCAGGCAAACAGAAACCAAAAGTAGGAAGCTGTTCAGATCGTGCATGGGAGCTGCACTTTGTGCATATACGGTCTACACGCACGAGTAGATCTGGCAGGCAGTACCTTCTACTTTTTCTCCGTACTGTAATGTAAATCAAGCCTTAGTAAAGTATGGAAATATACTTTAGTTGAGTGGCCGATTTAACAAGGGTTTATCTTTTACGTTGTCATCCGATCACTGATTTATCAGGTGCTAGTAGCCCTGAACACTGCTGAATTTAGATCATATTTGGCATGATATAAAAATAGTTTGTGATATAGTGTTTAACGTTTTGACTTAGTAAAAAATACTTGTTAACGTGTTTGATAAATATAAAAAAAAGTAGCGACAAGCGACAGACTGCGAGTGTATTAAGATGCTTAAATATCCAACGTCTGGAGGTTTAAAAGTAGCGCACGAAGATTTGTTATCTAATATACACTTTCTAATGCATATAATAATATAACTAATTTAAAAGCTCTCATATGTCAATTTGAGTCATTTAACATTCATAAGCTAATTCAAATATTTTATTTGTGAAATACATTTATTGGCTAATCGTTAAGCGATAGTCGTTATTCATCATTTGAATCGCTATCCTCTAATCATATCGCTACTAGTTAGTTAAATCATTAATTATGTCAAACAGAGCCTTAAACCAAAAAGAAAAAGTATGGAAATGTACTTATTTAAAAAGAAAACATAATTAGTGGCTTCTTGATATATTTTTCTGGCTCCAACTAAATTAGTAGGGATATCAAGGTAATGCGTGCTTCATTACTTTACAATAGTAAAGCATGTCTCATCTACTGATTCATTTCTTACATAATGCAATAACACAAAGATGTCTTGATCACATGTTTCTTGACAATGACTTGTTTTGTGGCAGTTAAAACCATATCCAAAAGATCATATGAGATGAGTGATAATGTTCTGTTTTCTACCTCGACTCCGGATTAGTCAGGTGCTAATAGCCCTGTACATCGAGATCTCGAGCGGGTACTCATAAAAAAAACCATATGAGATGGATTCTTAAACAATTTCATCAATTATTTTTTTTCAATTTGTGACCTAAATTTATGGCGAGTTAACCGTAGATAAAGCCATAATACTGATACAAACTTAAGTTGACTTAGTTGATGAGTGAGATAAGGATTGTGGACTCAATAGATAATCTCTTTGAATTTTGACACTACATTGATGATGAGCTAATAGATCTGGACAAAATCACCGGAAAACAAGAGAAGCCATAGAATGATATCCGGGTAAATAGTAAAACAGAGTTCTCTGTTTCCTAGCTTTGTTTCAAGTTTCAGCCAACATTTACTTTGATTTTTGTATTATATGACAAGATCTTCTAATTCTTAGGAAGGTAATAGAAATCTTTATCCAAATTCCTCAGGATTGTGTCCCTATTGGCATCAGAAACAATGGATTAACAGTGAATGCATCTAGTACTGTGACAAAATGTAAGTGAGTGATTTCCATGACAAGTGATCTGAACAGATTGAATTTCATAAATAGAATCGAAGCAATACAATTTTAAAAAGTATATTTGCAATAAAAAGGGAAAAGTATATAGACATATAAAGAAAGAATAAAAATAATATATAACACCTATATAGTAGGTATTTTTATCTAATATTGATGTGAATAATGTTCTATATTTTTATTAGGAAAAAAAAATATGTAGCTCACTTGTATAAAAAATAACGATACTTTTCTATAAAATGAATATTGTTCAATTTTTTTTCGTAAAAGTGTCCCCCTTATTATGTTGCACCATTATAGTGCTAAGAAAAATATGGCTAATGACTCTCAAAGAGCTAAGAGACTCCTGCATGGTGATTCAGGATATTTATCTCATCCTTCAGAATCAGATTTTAACAAGAATTACATGTAGTAAAAGTTTTTTTCTCTCTTATCCATATCCAGAAAATGAAGGTTGTCTCCTGTCATCTATTTGCTTGCATTCCTATTAATAGGTGCTCATGCATGCTTCCACAAGGCACAAGCCAACACCATCCTTTCCTTGTTCCTTGCTTCTTGTCCTCCTTCTGGAGATCAAAATCTCTAGGCAAAGACTTCTGTTTTGTGCAGAGACATCCTTCCCTGTTACTTCTGCAGATGCTTCTTGCACCCTTACTGTTCATCTCCACCCCGATTCATTAATAATTGAGCACAAATACTGCTCAAGTTTTTGCTGTATAAATCATTAGAATTCAGAACGGGGCCAAGGGACTACTCTGCAGCAGCTGCTTCCATGGCGTCTGTCAAAATTGCTTCCCACAACTACTTCGCCTTCGAGAACAGCTTGAGCAACCCCGCGCGCACCGACTCCTTCTCTTCTTACCTCAACTTCATCAGAGAAAACTTCCTGCCGGAGCTCGAGAGCTCGGCGCCGGAGCGCCTGTCATGTCAAATAAGCCTGAACAGGCAGAAGGCCATGAACCGCGAGATCGACGTGTTCGACGCGGAGAAATATTTCAGCGAGAAGTTGGACGATGGCCGGCTGGAGGCCACCAAGATCAGCCCGAAGAAGCCGCCGTCTTCGAGGGACGCGAATTCCGGAGCGCGCAAGCCTCGGTCCGCGGCCGGCAGTACGTGCTCCGACTCGAGCAGCAACATGAGCCAGAGGACGCTGCTACGAGACCACAGCAGCAGGCTCGCTCGCCGGCAGAGGACCGACGCGAGCGGCCGCAGCAGGTTTCTCGGCGTCTTCCCCTGCCCTTGCGCCGGAAAGGACGCCGTCAGCGTCGTGCNAAGGCGAGCTGCTCAGCTTGAGTGCAAAGAAAACTACCGTCGACCGTGAAGAAGGCGGCGGCCGCGGCAACGAAGACGAGGACGAGGACGAAGACGTGGCGAGCGAGACGAGCTCCGACTTGTTCGAGATCGAGACCATATCCGTGAACTCCCAGCCCTTCTTCAGCCGCCAAGGGACCGACTCGACGACGGGCTACGAGCCAAGCGAGGCGAGCATCGAGTGGAGCGTGGCCACGGCCGCGGCCGCCGCCGACTTCCCACCGGCCTCGGAGTACAAGGACAGCGGCTTGAACACCCACGGAGCGAGCAGGCCGCCCAGGCATCAGCGGCCGGGACTGTTCATGGCGTGCTCTAACGACAAGGCCGTAGACGTCAACGGCAGCAGTTACAGGAGGCCCGAAAGGACGAGCTTCGACGTGGAGAAGGAGCAGTTCTGTCCCGAGGGGTCCGCGGCGGCGGTGGCCAGGTACCGTGCAGAGAGCTGCGGCGTGATGAACGTGGATGCGAGCTGCAACACGGCGCGCGTGGTCTCGCCGGCCGCGTTCGCGTCAGGGCGCTCTATCGGGACGAGGGCGCGGGTTGCTTACTGCGACGCCTGAGTTCACTGCCCTTACCATGGCAGATGAACCACTGTACTATTATTATTTTTTTTATTTTTCGGATTAATTTCCATAGTGCAATTTATTATTTTTGTATCGTACGTATTTTTTTCTTAATTAATGTCAGAATGTGTCTATAATTCATTGCGTTATTATCAAAGAAATTGATGTTTGCAGTTTACTTAATTGTGGATTTATGTGTTTAGTGTAGTACCTTTAATATATAGTTAAATTCGTAACGTATGATCTTCACATATGCATTTATTATATTATATATATAATGTTTATACAAAAATATTATAAATTACAGCATAACCTTATAACATTCATGTCATGTATAATGTATGTCTAATAGATTCGTGAGCACAAATTCTATATATAATAACTGTAATTTATGAGCGTTACACATAATTTTTAGGTAAATAATATGTTCCAAACATTATTAGATATTCAAAATGTGTATATATAGTCATTTAGCTACAAAATAGTGGAGCCGACTAGGCACATTCAAGCTGCACTTAATTGCATCATGTTATCTCCAACTTTTTTTTTATTTTGAAAGAAACTTTTTCATTAACATGATTTTTATGAAAAAGATTGAGATAGTTTCGAGCTACTCACTATTTTCGCAACTTTTTTTGGGTTGCTCCCATAGTGTCTTAGACTATTAACATCCGACTAATCTGTGTCGTCCCGAGTCGAACATCTAATTATGGTGGATGGAGCTCTCAATAAAAAATTACTAAATACATTGGGGTTCGAACTATGAAAATTTAGAAGATGCTTCCAAAATTTGAATAAAGACCTACTTAGTCCGCTTAGCAACATGGTTTTCTGTCCATGACATTAACGTGAATAGTTGTGGAATCTCCGGTTAACAACAATTCCAAAATTTGCATTAAACGTTTGCTTCAAGAGCCAACAAACAAGTAGGTTCTCTATGTAGATATATAATCTTGTTCCCAATTGATTACGATGCTAATTTCAAACTGTCTGCTCGGATATTTTCTTGAGATATATCGAAGGATTCTCTTAGACTCTGCTTGACATGTACTAGCGATTAATAATAAATAACGATTAGTGACTAGAGATTAACGATTAGTGGTAGCGAGTTAATTATTAAATTTAATAAAAGTGTTTGACAAATGTAGCGTTTGAACAAATCAATAAATATAAAATGACTAAAATAAATACAAATAATTATTTAATAAATTACATTAATATATGTGTCATAAATTTAATAACACATTGTTATTTTAATATTAATAAATAATAATAAAATAAATGACTGACCAAATAATTTATAAGTTAATAAAATAATAATAAATAATAAAGTGATTATGTAATATAAAATAATAAATGTATCATACAAATATTAACTACTATTGAAATATTTTGAGGGTATATCTAAAAATAAATTTTCATAAGCTTGTCGCTACCCTAGATGTTGGTTTGTCAAGCGTCTCAAAACGTTGAGTTCCAATCGTTTATCGCTATTACTAATTGTGCTTGTCAAACACCTTAAATAGCGTATTGACTTGGTCAACACGCTATACGCTATTATAGACGTTATTTTAGAGGCGTGTCAAACAGGGCCTAATATCACTTCTCAAATTTCTCAGTGTACTTTTTTCTATTTCATATGCTATAAAAAGGTTAAGGCGCCGTTTAGGAACGCTGCAAAATCTTAGTAATTAATTATTAAAAAGTAATTTTATATATTGAACGTATTAATTTGTAGGAAATATTTGCTTGGACCTTTGTAATTTCGAAGAAAACTGTGTATCAAGCAACACCAAAGAAGAGTGATTCTTCCATCTAATCATTGTCCATGCTATTTTATTATATAATTCTTTATTTATTAGATGAATATTGATAATTCATATCATCGAGATATTAAGTTGTTGCTAACAACTACATCCGTTGATAACTATCTCTTCCAACTTATAAGAGCAGATCCCAACTACTTGATTGCTTATAACTATTTATATAACATTAGATAGCAACAATCATAACAAATAGATAGAATAAGTTGTACATGGTCTCTATATATACGAATGAAAAATTATGAAGATGGTGTGATTTTCTTCTCTAATTCCTTTGTTCCTATTTTCTCATGGTATTAGAGCAAACCTAGGTTAAAAATATAGATTGTTAATCATCTGAATTGATTATTTGATAGTGTGGGATGACGATCCTATTTCTGCTCCCTCAGTGTCTTTTAATCGGTTCACATTATTTCTTAAGAATTGTTGATGATAATATTAGAGAAAAATGGGTGTACCTTATGCTTTCCAAGTATGAAACACAAAATCTTTTATTTAATTTATTTTCTATAGTTAAAATTCAATTCTCCAAAGTCATCAAGATCATTAGAACAGATAATGGCCTTGAGTTTTTATCTAAACCACTACAATTTCCTTTCAGCACATGGTGTCCAACATCAAACATCTTGCGTCTACACACATCAACAAAATGGTCGTATTGAACGCAAACATCGTCACCTATTGAATGTTGCTCGTGCTCTTCGATTTCAAGCTTCTTCACCACTCAAATTCAGGGGTGAATGCATACTTGCTGCAGCTTATTTAATAAACTACACACCTTCATCTATTCTTTCTAACAAGACACCTTATGAATTACTGTTTGATCGAATACCATCTTATCAACATTTGCAAGTAATTGGATCTTTGCTAAAAGCCACAAATCTGGTCCAGAGGGCAAATTCGGAGAACATACTAGGCGTTTTTGTTTTCTTCGCTATCCTTATGACCAGAAAAGTTGGCAACTGATTGACTTAGAAAGCCAACAATTATTTATGTCACGAGATGTTAATTTTTTTGAAATTATCTTTCCTTTTTCAAGTTCTCAACTACCAAATTCTGCTACAGATTCTCGTTTACTCATTGATGTTGATGGGCCATCTAATCCAAATACTTTGTCATCTACTTCATCCAAAGTCCAAGATTCTATTGTCCTGAAGATAATTTCATTCTTGCTACTAATCTGACGTTGAAATTCGATAACACAACCACATCAGATTCAAATAGCAACCTACCATCTCCTGAAAAATTACCAAAACAAGACATCACAAATTCATCCAGAGTAGAATGTGTCAAGATATCACTTGTTATTTTTTTGCAAGATTATGAGCCTGTTTGGCTAAGCTTATAAGTAAGTTAAAACTACTTATAAGTAAATTTTAGAAAATCTCCATGTTTGGTAACTAAAAAAATATACTTATAAGTTGTTAGGTAACTACTTATAAGTTGAAAAAAAATAAGCAGGGTCCCCCCTGCTTATTTTTTAAATTGTTGACTTATTAGTTTTAACCAACTATATTACTCTTTTATTCATATTTTTTAATATTATTATCATATAACTTTAAGGACATATTAGTCAATATTTATTTTAACAAACATTACAACTACTTATTGCTATCATCAGCACTTTTATTCAAACATGTAACTACTTATATTTTAAAATAAGTATCAGCACTTAAAATGCTAATCAACATTAGTGCTTATCAGGTATTTTTTATCAGCTAAGCCAAACATGCCCTATGTATGTCATACTACTATTAATACACTTCCAGCTTCTTGCAACCTCATGTCTGATAGCTCCTCAGCACTACGATATCTTGTTCAAGCAGTAGTTTTCATATGACAAGTTATTAATTTCAGGTAAGCCTTTTCTTTCCTCATTGGATTCTTCTCATGAATTCAATAATTTTTCTAAAGCAATGCAGGATTCTAGATGGTGAGATGCTATGAAAGCTAAACTTGATGCACTTCATGTCAATAACACATGGACTTTAGAAACATTACCTCCCGGAAAATGACCCATTGATTGCAAGTGGGTGTATAAAATCAAAAGACACGCAAATGACAGCATTGAACATAGGGGTGAGCACGGGCCGGGACGACCCGGTTGCCCCGGCCTGACCCGACCCGATTTATCGATATTTTTTTCCGATCCAATTACTATTCGTGTATGTGTCGGGTCAAGATTCAAAATACCCGACGTAATTCGGATTAAAATTGGGTTACTATATAAAATACCCGATTATTTCCAACCTAGTTTTATTATTTAATTAATTATTTAATATATATAATTCTTCTCATTTTTAGTTTTTATATATCTAGTCCTATTTATTCAGAACATTTATAACTTACTATATAT
>LTAE01001729.1:21591-47787 GCA_001647135.1 Pontederia paniculata | reverse complement strand
TCTCTCTCTCTCTCTCTCTCTCTCTCTCTCTCTCTCTCTCTCTGAATGGATCTATGGGGACAAAACAAAAGGAGGGGCTATCTCTCACTTAGACTTGGTCACAATCTCCTCCTTTGTTCGTTCGCTTGTCCAGTTCCCCGACTTTGTTCCTTGTCCACTTCGATCCCCGAGCAGACACCCCAACACCCCCTCTCCCCACTGAAGGACACCACTACTTCCAGCATCCAACTCTGCATGCTGCCTTTTGGCATCATATCAACGCCCCCCGAAGATGATAGATATGATATATTCCCAAATGATGTTTATACCTTTCTGCTACACCAAAAACTTATTTGCTTGTTCGATCGACGACTGTGCATGCACGTATCGAATTTCGGTGCTTGACTGATCATTCAGCAGCAGTTTCTGGATCAGTTTGTATTGGTTCTTTCTGCCCTTTATACCCATGGATTCATGCTCCATGCATGGCCAGATCTTGTTCTTCGTTAATTATTGAAAGAAGAGACCACCTCCACCACCCTCTCAATGCATAACAAGAGAATAAGAATAAAACATATGTTCCAGCAACTCAACATGCATTTATTGACTTTGATATGTATATATCTATATGGATGGATAATTAACTACGAGTTTGCGATATATATCCTCAATATGCAACGTGACATTGATGCTTGTGGAGCACTCAATTTGACCGTTCGTGTTCTCGGTGGATTGCGTTCGACGTGCAGCCCATCAAATCCATATATGTTTCCCTTTACTTTCTTCTGCTTGGATATGACCTAGTTATAAATGCTGCAACAAAAGCTAATTCTAGACATGATCGAATGGACGTGGAACTTTATGATAACTAATAATGTGGTCGCATATTTCTAGTATAATGCCTAGCACGGGACTCTATATTATTCTGCCCGCTTGGCTTTTGCATTAATTTTTATTTGGTAGCTTTGGATTGATTAATGTGATAATAGCATGTAACACTGATATTTTTTTATTTTTATCAAAAATTCATACTTTACCTATAATATATGTGCATAATTACGTGACTCAAACATATATCCTCATCTCTTACACCCGTACTTCCTCGGATGGTAATTATAAGGACTTACAACATTAACATGCACCTATGATCTGATTAATAGATAATGATGCCCTTTTGCTTAATTAAGAAGAAATTATTGCGGATAAACAAATAATATATAAATAGTCACATCACATTTTTCGACTTACAAAGAAAGCATTACTAGGGATTTAGTGCACTTTCACACTACATCCATGTAGATCATCTTTTTTAATCCATCAGAATATATTCAATCATCAGGAACACGAACAAAAGAACTGATATTATAACTCATAAGAAGAGATGCATAACCATTAAACTACTGTGACAATAATACAAAATGATACACCAAGAAGAGATTAATGAGTTGATAATCGTAAAAATCATGCTTTGAAAATCATGCTTTGATCATAGCCATAACTATTCAATTATCATAGCTCAATCAACGAGATTGTCTCATAAAGTGATAATAATGATGTCTACATAAATTGAGAATTCGAACATAGAAAAAACTCGTGAGTTCAATTAAATCACTAGCTTCTCAAAAAATTGCTGATATTATGATATTGGCCAATAAATATTTCAAGTCAGCTAGCATAATTAAGAAATAAAAGAAATTCTTCTATACGTTTTAAGTTTTTTTTTTCTGAAATTAAGTTGATTAGCTTATTAGATTAAAATGTTATATGATACAAAAAGATAAAAGTTAAATTCTGACAAATAAAAAAATATTTGTACGAAAAATATTTTTCTTTTTACAAAAAAATTGGAACTAAAATGAAAACAAATCTCATAACTATAGGAGGCACCATATCCAATAGTTACATGCTAAATCTGAAGTTAACAGGACAGCATTCGTGGATAATATATGTTCATCTTATTGGTGAGAGAATCTTCAAATAAGGTTTTAATTTATGTCGGCGGATTTTACGGAATTAGTTCACCCAATCAAATCCATTTATTCTTGATTAAGTAATTTTGGTTGGGACATGAAATTGCTTCGAAATTATTTTTTTCGAATTTAAATAATTATTTTTCTTAACTCCAGATGAATAGTTTTTAACTAAATACAAAATAAGATTGATTTTATATACAGTAATAATTAATTATTATTCATCAAATAATATTTTCAAGCAAATGCCCCATGTTTAATTAGGGGTGCCCTTAATGCCACTCACAAAATCTTAATGCCACTCCTTTTTACCAATTGTACCCTTATTTATTTTATACCATTAAACAACTTCATTAACTTCTCATAAAATTGACACATTCCCAAAATAGTTAATAATATTATATATCCCTTAATACTAATTAGATTTTTATTACTATTTATTTACTTCACTATAATTAATTATTTTATATAATATTTATATAATTTCTTAACAATATATTATAATGTTTTTTTTCCTATTAATACCACACATTTTTTTATGAAATTTTTTTTTTATTTCAGTACTATTTATTTGTTTTATTACACCTAAGTATTTATCATTATAATATATTATTTATATGAGTGATTTTTAATGTGATTTAAATTAATTTTTATAAATAAATTATTATTTAGTGTTTATCATTAAATTTAGTATAGATATCAAATTTTAGATATTCTAAAAAGTAACGTGAGTAAGTGAATATATTTTGATTAGTACATGTGTGTAATACTTTTTGAAAAAATAAAATATAAGATGCAAAAGAAATTTTTAAGAAGATGTAATGTATGAATAATAAATATTTACATGTTATACTGTATTTCATAAAAAAAAGGTAATGTACTTCTAATAAAAAAATTATATTACGCACTCGTAAAAAACAAACGTAGGGTATTAAAAAATATTATAATATATGGATAAGAAAATATGTAAATAATATAATATAATAATAAGTAATTAGTTGTAATGAAGTAAAGAAATAATAATAATTTTTTGATAAAAAAAATCTAATTAGTATTAAAGGGGATAAAGTATTAATCTACATTCTTGACTTCATTGGGAATTAATAATTTCTAATAGTATAAAGTATAGAAGGGTAAAGATGGGTAAGAAATAGTGACATTAAAATTTTAAGAGTGGCAATAAGGGTACCCTAACAAATATCGATAACATGCATGGTGTATCGACCAAGTTAAAGCATTACTTCGGCCATTTGGTAAATACAATTAAAATAACAATAAGTGACTGATACACAATGTCTTAAATGCTTGAAGAACTAATATCTAGAGCTGTTTAAAAAAAGAATAAAGAGCGAACAAAATTTATTCTACTTTAAGAAAATAGCAAATTTATTTCATTAGAGTCATAAAATAGCAAAGATACAGTTGATTTTAAAAAAAAAATAGTATGAGCGTTTGACTATTTTAAAGAAAAAACTACGGTACCAAATATATGCAAATGTTTATGCTTCTAAAATGATTAAAATACTAATCCTTACCTATGGAATGACAGTTCTTCAGTCAAGCGAGCGCCTAGGATTAATGATTAGTTTTTGAAATTTATTTCCAAATATGCTCACACATTTTTTGGTTATTCATTAATAATTGTATGATAATTATTTTTATATTATTTGACCACTTTATTATCTTTTTGAATTTATAATTCTTTGTTTGGAAAAAAAACATTCACTAATAAATTCTTGATACCCAAAATTTAATTTCTATATAATAATAATTATATTCATTAATATTAAATTACTTAAAACAAAAATAAACTATTTTGGTTTAGAATGTTTATAATATTTTAATTATTTAGAATATTATCTATGTCTAGATATTATACGTGTTTACATGTATTGACTAATTCAAACATTACATTCACTAAATATTTTTATTTAATTTAGTCGTTAAACTAATTAACGGTTGTCAATTGCTATGTTTTATTATTATTATTTACTATTAACTATTTATCAAATAAAACTTTAGGAGCACAACTAAGCCATGTCATTACCTCAAATACTTGTATGAAAAAAAAAATTCATTGTGAATTTTATCTAACATGGTCAAATATACGATCTGAATTTTACCTAGCAGTGTACGAGAAAAGTTTTCACTAGCTCAAATACGTGTTTACATATTTCTCCCATAAAAATAAGTCCTAATAATCAAAATAAAATTTTTCTTTTAACGCCATGACTCCAAAATAATATAATTATTCTTAATCCCGATGAAAAGAGTTTTCGGTACGTGGAATAACTCCCATAAAAAAACGTTTTAATTTAACAAACAGGTAAATCTCAAGTCATACATCTAGAAAGACAAGAAATTCTAATGATGTGATTAATGCCACCCACCACTATCATGATAGATGTCATTTGTGCCATGATAAATTGTTCTGATAAATCTAATCAGACCCATGTAATCCTATATTTTATTTAGGATTATCATCTGCACTCATTTAAATTTTGAATTAAAAATATCAGTTGTCTTCCCATCTCTTTCCATACAGTCTACAACAATTTGTTATTTATATTTTCATTTTTAATAGCACTTAGATAAATATTATGTACTTTTTTTAATAACCCCCTCCGGCCTCCTGGAACAGGTAGTGACGAGGCCTCCTTTATTTCTTTTTATTTAAAATGTTAAAAGGTTTAAATATGAAAGAGTTAATATTTTTCTGAAAATACAATAGCAGGGAGTAAAAGTTTTAACCAACCATTTATTATATATGAAAGTGAATCCATGCATCATCATTATGATTTTTTTATCAAATATAAAATAAAAAATAACTTTTAAGTTAAACGAATAAAATATTTTTTTTGTTGCTCCATAGTATCCGGGACTACTAGCATCTGATTAATCTATATCGCTTCGAATCGAACATCTGACTATGATAATTAAAGTTCTCAATAAAAAATTATTGTATACATAAATGCTCAAACTCAAAATCTCTTTTAAGTGAAAAAAAAATCTTTATCATTTTATCCCGACCTATTGGTTGACGAATAAAACATTCTAAATCAAACCTCGGTTAGATGATTAGTCACTATATAAAAAAAGTAAAATATGGAAACGCACATCCACGAGTCGGACAGTGGACAAATAACGCATATGTACAAAACCAAAATAGTGTCCCACGAGGTACTGCTAGCAACACCCAAACAACAACAAATTTTGCCCCTCCTCCCAACTCCAACTCACCTTCCATTTTCCCTTTTAAATCCGCTTGTGGAACTCGCTTTTGTCGCCCAATGCCAACACAACAAAAAATGCTTCTTCACTTGTTCATCATCATCATCATCATCATCTCTCTCTCTCTCTCTCTCTCTCTCTCTCTCTCTCTCTCTCTCTCTCTATAATCTTATCTTTATATATATTCTTTTGTGTGATAAAATAGTAGTATTCACAAAAACAGTAATAATCTTTTTGTCTCGTATTACATGCCGCCCTTTAAATAGAGACAAACCCCTTCAAGATCCACAACATCCATCAGGCAATCCAACAACATATATCTAACTACCAAATATTAAGTAGATTTGAGAGAGGGGCCATGCCTTCCCTCCCCGATCCACCTTTTACTCTCAAGCGTGGCCACCGCCACCGCCACCGCCATCACCAGCAGCACTTCGAGTTCGAGTCCGTGCGCGAGGTCCCGGACTCCCACTCCTGGCCGGCGCTCCACGACCACCCCACGGTCGCCGAGCCCGTGCCGCTCGTCGACCTCTCCGCCCCGGACGCGCTTGAGCAGCTCGCCTCCGCGTGCGAGACGTGGGGCGCGTTCCAGGTCGTCGGCCACGGCGTCTGCATCGAGCTGCTGGAGCGCGTCGAGGCCGCCTCCCGCCGCCTCTTCACCCTCCCGATGGACCGGAAGCTGCAGGCGGCGCGTTCCACGGATGGCATCTCTGGGTACGGCCTCGCCCGCATCTCCTGCTTTTTCTCCAAGCTCATGTGGTCGGAGGGATTCACCATCGCCGGCTCGCCGATCGACCACGCCCGGAAGCTCTGGCCGGACGGCGACGAGGACCCCTCCCGCTTCTGGTAATAATTGCTTTCTTATTGGGTAGCGATCAGCTTGTCGACCATTAAGATTACACCCGTTTGATTCATTCGTTCTCGACCTCTCCATGCAGCGATGTGGTGGAGGAGTACATGGAGGAGATGAAGCGGCTGGCCGGGAGACTGGTGCGGCTGATGCTGCTGTCGCTGGGCCTGGCCGACGAGGAGATCAAGTGGGCCGACGGCCCAGCGGAGGACGCGAGGGAGCTGAGCTCGGTGCTGCAGCTGAACTCGTACCCGGCGTGCCCTGACCCGGACAGGGCCATGGGTCTCGCCGCGCACACCGACTCGAGCCTCGTCACCATACTGCACCAGAGCAACACCAGCGGCCTCCAGCTCCTCCGGGCCGCCGACCAACACGGCCCTGCAAGGTGGGTCACTGTGCCTCCGCTGCCGGCGGCGCTTGTCGTCAACGTCGGGGACCTCCTCCAGATACTAACCAACGGCCGGTTCAAGAGCGTCGTCCACCGGGCGGTCGTGAACCGGGACCGCCACCGCCTCTCGGCGGCTTACATCTGCGGCCCCCCGGCGCACGTCCGGCTGTCTCCGGTCGACAAGCTGGTGGCTCCCGGAGCCCGGCCAGCGTACCGGGCCGTGACGTGGGCGGAGTACCTCGGCGTGAAGGCCAAGTTGTTCGACAAGGCGCTCGCTGCGATCAGCGTGAATTATTCTTAATTAAATAAAGGAACGTGTGCAATGACGAAGAGAGAAGTGTAATAGTATGTAGTAGTAATATTAGTTTTGGCGGTAGATATAACTAACAATATATATCTATATATGTATGAGTACGTAGGACGTGAACGAGTTATTCCATATTATATCGTCTTGTCGGATTAGTTTTATTTTTGTCTATAAAAACATCTGGTTTTGTTCTCATTAGAAATCTTACATCCATATGGCATATGTTTCCAGTGAAACAGACGAGGGTTGGATATGTGCAGGCGATTCGAATCTTTTTAAGCTTTGGCGCGTCCGTCCACGAATGCGAACAAGCCGCGGCACTTTGTTGTCATTATATATAGAAACCTTGTTCCAGACATAAAACAATATGTGTGCATATCATTAATGTAAGAGACAAGGGCATCACCAAAGCAAGCCCCAAAGGCTCAAATAATTGAATAAATCACTGGAAAGTGGAACCGACGCCTATATATGAGAGAGAGAGAGAGAGGTCCAAAAAATAGTTGCATGCAAAGCAATGTTGAATCAGTGGTCAAGTACGAAGCACAACAATTTGATGCATGCAACAACTTACAAGTAAGCAGGGGGCTTAACTGGCACCTGCGTGCTGTCGCATTGTGGGGGCGGCGACCAAGTGTATTGGTATTTTGTAAGGTCCCTCAATTAATTTCGTACTTTGCCAAGATGACCGCAAAGTAAAGTGTCAAAGTTTACTTTACAAGGTGAAAGTTATAATTGTAATTTTCTTCACTCAAGACTACAAAATTAACTAACTAAACAGAACATTGCAATGAATATGGATGTATGTAAAGAACACTTAAAGAAAAATAAAATAAATAAATATTTGATCTGACATAAAATTCTATTGTTTTTTTCTAAATTCAGAAAAAAATTATGCATTTTTAAAATCATCATCGAAGGAATCTACATAATTAAAATTATATGAATATTACGGGTGAGAGTTATTGAGGTCGAATGATCATTTTTTTTATGAAAAGCTAACCTATAAATTTCAGGTGATTGTTTTGAGCATAAAACACTACTATATAATTATTTAAAATAAATTGATCCAGGCGGTTGCAAGTCTTTTAGATAAAAATCTTAGTTTAAGATGATATAATTTCAAAAAAATAAAAATAAAATTCATCATATTTAAGAGTCCATATATAGCCACAAAATCTTAAAATTAACTTTTCGTTCTAAATACACCAACATTATGTCATCACAATCCTATTTAACTTTCAACTACATCAAAATAATTTATGACCCTAATATTACTCAATCCAACTAACTATATCAAAGCTAATAATAATACTCACTCTAATTGAGAGGGAACGAAAAGGAATAAATGTTAAGAAGTATTATTTCAAAAGTAGGAGTAACATTTTAATTATAATAAAAAATACATAAATAATTTTTTATTTAGTTCCTGTGAGATGGTAACTCTTCTTTAATTAGGTATCCTAGTTAATTGGGTGATTTCATTTTTTGTTCCTAAAAAATCATCCTAATTTTTAAGTGAAGTCCAAATAACAATTTTTTTATCAATTCTCTAGATAAGTTTTTTTTTACTTTTTACTTACACTCTACATACACGCGCGCACACAATATATATACTGAACAAATATAAAATATATAATAATATATTTATAAGTCGTAAATATTGATACTAAAATATAACAGTATATTGTCATCATTAATTCATCATAAATATATAAAAATATATAGGGCACGAAAAATAATTCAGAAAAATGGATAAGGTTTTTTTAATTCGAAAAAACTCTTGAAAAATATAAGGTACTATTCTTATATGTAAAAAAAATTACTTGACCCATATCATTTTCCTACAAAAGAGGACTTGAAAAACATAAACAAATGCCCAGATGTTTTCTCCCGGCAGCCTCTTTAATCAGCAATAATAGCTAATTATCTTTGTTATTATCGAAAGTGTTTATTTTATTATTTTTCACTAGAAAAGTGTCTTTATTATTTATATGAAAATGTTAATAAATTATTTTCAATATTTGAATCCACCCCAAAAAGAATAGGAACATAAAATGTGAAAACATATTAGGAACGAAGACCTAACAAACTTTTTTATTTCAATCATTATTTTTTAGACTAAACTATCAAGAAATTTGAAATGCGGCATTTGAGTAAAAACATATAAAATGATAGTTAATTAAACTAAATTTTAATAAAAGAGTTATTTGATTATTATGAAAAAAATTATTTATTTTTTTTTTACCCAAACACAACTTTCTTATTCTAAATTAGCTTCAAAGATTAATAAAACTACATAAATAATAATTCTTACCACTCAATATCAAGTTCTTCTAGATACACTTTGTGTTTAGTAGAATAAATACGAACAAGACTTTTATTTTCGTAGGAGTCTACAAAATAATTTCCATTGAAGCTCTATATATAAGCATTAATTCATCCACCGGAGTCCACTCCAACTATATTTTTTTATCGCGCTTGTAACGTCCTCGATGTAACTATAACCCGAAAATAATCCAACACATATTGTAGAGAATGTGTGCAATTCCACCTTTATCAACTGCTTTATTACCATTGCAGCAACATTGCACAATCGTTATTCTCATTGACCATCTCTCCGCCTGCTCACATGCTTGTTTGATTGCGAGAGTCTTAATGGCCATATTGGCCATCTACTAACATTTCTCACTTGGGTGATATCGTCATGCATCTTTAGCCAGTATCCATAAGGTGTGGAAGTAAATTTAATACTCCATTATCATTGTTATACCGAATTATCTTTCGTAAATCTTTGCATCAACTCTAGTTTTGAATCTCATCAAATCAATATGTTTGATAAATATTTCAACTGAATTTTTTTATAAAATAGTCGACCAACATATCATTTATAGACATGTAGGTCACTATCTCTTTTTATGTCTTGAATATAGTGGGATTTTACATCAATGTTTTTGTCTTTTAAATGATTTTCTCCAATCAAGCTTATTGTAAGTTAATTGATATAATTCATGATCCTTTTCTCAAATTTGGCCATCAAATGCACCCATGGCAAATCTAGTTAGACTTCCAAAAGAGAATTTGGTGAGGCATCTTCTCTCAATTGCAGTTTTTGAATCCGTGGAATAAGCAAACAATACTAAACCGAGCCATAGTTCTATAATGAAATGCTGAAGCCAGACTCCATGGGTAACACTATTATACTGTAGACAATATATATACTTAATCTCTTATGTTTGTCTAGTCATGTCCTTGTTTCTTACTATATCAAGAAATGACTACACTATTCAATATGAATAAGTGATTTCATGCAAATTTTTATCATCTATATTCCCACTGAAATTCACATTCAAATAACCCACAACCTTAGGTAATATCCACTTAATATGTCAATCTTAAATATATGACGCCGATATCGAAGTATCCTATTAATTACGTCTCAATGAGCTTTTTCAATATTACTTTTAAATATAGTAACTAGGGTTACAACGAAAGCTAAATCATGTTCTATACAAAACATCGCATTCATCAAGTTATCCACCATCGCGCATAAGATTACTCTAAGGGTTTTTGCCTTATATTGAGACACTAATTTTTATTAAGTTTATTCCCAATCATAAGTGATGTAGGCATTTGGCTATAATTTTGCATTTCAAATATTTTCACTTACTTATAAGCACAATGTGCTTGAATTTTTATCTTATATAATTTGAATGCTAAGTATATGAGATGCTTCGCTCATGTCTTTAGTTTCAAATTCCTTACTCAAATTTATTTTTACTTCGTCAAATATCGTGATATTATTTTTAACAAACAAAATATCATCCACATATAGTGTTAATATCACAAAATTTCTCACGCTATTATTAATGTACCCACAATGATCTAATTTATTCTATTTAAACTTATATTGGATTATCGTCTCATGAAACTTCAAATAACATTGACGCAACTATTATTTTAAGTTCTAAAGTGACTTTCTTAGTGTATACACCTTATCTCTTGAACTTCAAAATCTTGTGTGTATACTTATAATACATACGTACATACATACGTATGTACGTACATACGTACATACGTACATACATACATACATACATACATACATACATACATACATACATACATACATACATATTCACTCAATTCTCTATTAAGGAAAAAAATTAGTATCATTTTGGAATAACTCCGAATCCATCTATGCAACTATCGCTAAAATTAACGTCGTCGATGCAAACTTAGCCATTGAAGAATATATTTCTTGAAATTCTATACTAGCATGTTAAGTATAACCCTTGATAATCAATTTTACTTTGTGATTATTAAATGTTCCATTTGATCAACACTTTCATTCGAAAATCCATTTTCATCTTACGGATTGTTTGGCTATCTGTGATCACATAGTGCTTATACTTCATTTTGGTTAATTGGGTCCATTTCATCTTTAATAACGATTGTCAATTATTCCGACTAGGGTGAAGTCATAGCTTTATTATATTTAACATGATTTGTATAATCCTCTATATCAATATAAGTGGAGTAATAAAAGTCTCTCACTCGTACATAACATAATCACCCAAGTTGTGGATATTATCTAGGACATATTGTGTGAATTATGCTTTAGAAATAATGAACTCATCTACATCCTTCAAAGACATCTCATTATTTTTGTATAGTTGTATTTTCCAAACTTGGACTGCTATCCAATATGTATTCATAATCGATTAGACTATCATTGATAATAGTTGCAACTCAATGTCCTCTTCACCATCTACTTATTTACTTTTATTCTTAAGAAAAGTTGCATCTTAACTCTTAGAGATTTTGTTTATCATCGAAGAATGTGTATATTCTTTGAATGTTTCATTATACCCATAAACTTGTACATATTATCAACATAATATTCAGCTTGTCCCTAAGCTGATTTGGAACCAACACATACGCTCTACATCCCCACTATAGAGATAGTCTAACTCAAGTTTCTTACCATTCTAGATTTTGAATGGCATTGTTTCAATGGACTTATGGAATACCCCTAGAGTTCACCCCAATTGCGCCCTTCGATCGCGTCTGTAATGCCCCTCGACGTAGCTATCACCCTACAACAATTTTATGCATTAAGCTGCATAAGACATGTGTAGTTCTACCTCCATCGCCAACTACTCTTGTTATCGTTGAGTTACACATCTGTGATTCCCATCGACCAACTCTTCGCTGTCTTCGATTGCGAGTGTCTTGATGATCATATTAGTCACGCACAAACAATTTTATTTTATTTTTCCATTGAGAAAGATAATCTTAACATCCTTTTGGAATAACACAAAATTTATATATGAAACTATCATTAGGATTATCCTAATCAATGTAAACTTAGCCACCGCATAATATATTTTTTATAATTTATATCGACTTTTTGACTAAAACTCTTGGTAATCAATCTTTCTTTATGCTTATCGGGTATACCATTTGATCGATGCTTTTGCTTTAAAAACTCATTTACATCATACAAATTGTCTGCCTACTAAGAAATCACATACTAGTACTTATACTTTGTTTTGATCGATTGAATCCAATTCATCTTTCATGATGGTTGTCCGTGATTTTGACTTGGTTGAAGCTATCGCTTCATTCATGTAACAGGATAGGTATAATCCTCTATATTAACATCGATGAAGGAAGTCTTACGGTCGTACATAACATAATCATCCAAGTGTGTGCGTATCATTTGAGATCTCTTTTATCAGTTATACTCATGATGTGTTATTCAACTTCCCAAAAGATATCTAAATATTCTATATAGCTTTAGTTTTCACACCTAAACTTATGTCCATTGTATCTTTAGAGTTGATTTGATTACGGCTGATAATAGTCACTGTGTTAGTGTCCTCTACATTATTTTCTTTAATCAAGGAAAGTTATGTCTTAATTCTCTATAAAAAAAGTTCATTGCAGAATAACCTATTTCCTTTGAACATGTACTCGATAACCTACACGTTATTATTGTAAAGTCGAGCTTGTTCTTGAGTTAATTTGAAACCAACACATGGGATCCACATCCGTACTTTCGAAGATGGTCTAACTCGGATTTTCTATCATTTCATATTTTGAATGATATCGTTTCAATGAATTTAGTGAAAATACGACAGGAGTGCACTCCAACCATGCCCTTTGATCGCGTCTGCAATGTCCCTCAATGTAGTTGTCACCTGATAATAATTTTGTGCATCAAGCTTAGAGATGATTGCACAAAACATGTGTTGTTACATTTGCGGGAGCATTACACATCTGTGATTCCCATCGACTCTCCACCCTCTAATTTGCTTATTTGATTGTGAGCGTCTTGATGACCATATTGGTCACACATCAACAATTATAAATTTTATATACTAAATAGACACTAAATACTCTACACTTATGTGCTATTTGTCTCGAGAATTGATAATTAAATTTAATCTTCGACATTAAAATTGTGTAGCACGAACATGAATCACCCGTTCTGTATATAACTGGTAAAGGTACTCATAATTCTTATATATAATGCTCTTTGTGTAAATCAAAACTATTTTTCTTCCTAAGTTTCATTCTCTTATTCTTGGTGGCCACTTCGATCCAACAAGAGCTTTGATCAGTACCAGCTTCATTTCACCATGCACGTGAATACATAGTAAAAGATCGACCCCCCATCGTACTCTTAGTATATTCCTGGGTTTGGATTTGTCATCCACCCATCATTAAACTAGACTAGTAACTGAGACAAGTTAAAGTGGAAGATGGCTAAAAATCATAAGATTAAATCAGTGCATACCGTAAATGAGAGTTTAATATATGGTATATATATATATATATATATATATATATATATATAATGAATTGCATAGTTAGATTAAAAAATTTATGTCTATAAACCAACCATTGGTTGATGGACTACAAACTCCTTTATCAGTTATCCTACTGATATATATAATTTAACAACAGCAGGCTAAAGCTAAATAATTATGTCTATTAATAAAGCATGTATATATGTATATCCTCCTTTCCCAAGGTCGGGTTCTGATTGGGTGAGCATGATTGATGCAATTGTTGCTTTGACGGAGACAATGTAACTGTTGGGTGAAGAAACTGAGAAGGAAGAGAAAGATCAAACCCAAGGGTTCCGGAAGCCAAGTCCAATGAGAAGTAGACACAACGCTACGGTGCAGCGTCACGCAGGACAGTAGATGTGAAATGCTGACAGCACCTCAACCTTAAAGTTTGATGAGGAAACAGTCCCCGTCGACTGGGTATACATGCAAGCAAATAAGAGCTGCAGGAGATATATATATTGATTGAGAAGGAGGACTACTTTGGCTTGCTAACGTTTCCATCCATTATTCGTGGCCACGGGCGGATGCAGAGGGCAGCAGTAGCAACTTTTGGCGACGACGGGATGGCCGGCCTGTACGACGGCGGGCGACGTTCGCGCTCGCTTCGTCGTACGCCATTTCGCCCCAGAGTCCACAACACAGAGAGAGAGAGAGAGAGAGAGAGAGAGAGAGAGAGAGAGAGTTCTCTCTCTCTCTCTCTCTCTCTCTCTCTGAAAGGCGTTCATGAACAAAGGAAATTTAAAGTTAAAAAAAGTGGAAAACTGCTTCTTATCCCCACAAAAAAGTTTGTTTGAATGCTATATAGTATTAGACTTAGATTTGACATGATTAACTAGTCAAAACGTTTTAATTAATAAATAATTAATAATTCACTTTTATAAAAAAATATCTATTGAATTAAATAAAAGTATTTGATAAATACAGCAATTGTATATGTATGTGTCTTTTTTAAATATATATATATATATAATGAGAAATTTTAATTCAGAAAAGCAAGAAACATGAGATCTAAAAGTGTCATATTGATCTCGCTATTTGAATTGAAATTATTGATGATTTTAGGTATTTACACAGGCTCGTAGAAATTTAATTATACAAGTATTTTTCTTACATTTTAAATTATAATAAACAAGTAATTCATTACCATTTTAAAATTAATCATGAATATAATAATAAATTAAAATTTCAATTTTATTGCGTCAACAATTTATTAGTGAAAATATTCTTTATGGAAACAATGAATTTATAATTTTTGAAATAAACAATAAATATCGAAATTGTAACTTGCTATAAAGAACAATTGTATCACGAAAGATTTGAAATGTATGTTTGAAAATAAATTTCTATATGCTAATTGTTAATAATTATATATTTATTTTTAAAACATTTCAAAATATTGAGCATCAATTATTTATTAATATTATTAATTATATTTATCAAAAAAATTAATTAAACTTAAATATTAGTGATTGAAAAAATCATGAGAGTTGCTACATCCTTCTAAAAATTAGCTTAAAAATCTTTCTAACCTCTCACAATGATATTGACAGTAAATTTATTAATTTTTAGTGGTATTTTATTTATGTGAGTATTAGAAAGATTTTTAGGAGGATTTAAAAATTTTTCAAAAAAACATTTTGGACCATACTTAACAAAAGATATAAAGATTGACAAACATATAATTAGAATATTGGAATATCACATAAGAAGTATAATCATTAAACACAGTTATATAGTTCATCTAAACAGCGTGTCGTCGGCAGGGGAAATTTTGATGTCGTGCTTTTGTCCCTTAATTGAGAAGGACGACCAACCTAACAAGGAAACAAGGAAGGAAGGAAGTAATCCTATTACCGACATGCTTAACCATGTCGTCCAGATAACTACACTTGAGCTGCTGATCAAGATAGATGATTCTATAATTAAGTTCGATTGATACAAATAGTTAGCTTTGTCCCTCGAATTAAGAGATCGAGAACTAATTGTCTTGAATTCAAACTTTAAAATTATTAGTTTGGTCAAAAAAAATATTATTTTTATTCTTTACCTTGACTTCTGATAAGTAAGATACTAATAACTTTGAATATTGGGATTTAAGTAGGTAAGAAAAATGTAAATGATTCTATGATCTCATACTACCAAATATCAAAAGATCTAACATTTAATTTTCATCAATAAAAATTATATATATTTTCTAACCTTTAGCTTTTCTTTTCTTTCTATCAGGTCTTCATTTATAATAAAAAAAATATAGATGATTCACCAATATCAAAAGAATTTAAGTTTGATTCTTGTATATTTTTTATTTTAAATCTTTTGACAACCTCCTTTTTATATTATATGTATAAATAGAACAATGCCAACATGCGCATAAGCTCTATTGGAAGGGAGTCAAAGTAACTGTAGCTTAAATTTGTTGTCAAGCAAGGACGAATCAGATGCTGCATTCGATATATCACTGACCCCCATTCCATACACACACAGAGATGCTGCTGATGCAGTCATCATACACACCTTTTTTTTTCCCTTCAGCATCTCAGGTGGATGGAGAATCCAGTAAATTATTGGGTTTTTGTTGCCACCTTTTTTTTTCTCATGTAAACTATGTTGTTTTTGCTTCCTTATAATAAGTTTGAGGGATGAAAGAGAGATATGATTAACCCGCCAACCTTCCAAGAATTTGCACGGGAACTTTCTTGTATGAAGTATCCACAAGTCTCATCAATCCTGACTAATATAATGATTTGTAATCACAATTGCTAACAAAAGCATCTTTTGACATTTAATTGTGGCATTTACTTATGCATAGTTCAGAACACTTCATAAGTAAAATTTTCCATGTCAATCTTAAAATTCAGATAAATACTCTGAGTGTACATGTTGAAATATTGTCGTTAACTTTACTACTTGAAAATATGCACGGGTTAATGCCACATGGCCATTGCATGACAGAGAAAATAGAAGTTTAAGATAAGTGATGTCGATCAAATTTCCGTAGACACCAGGTATAAAAAACTTGATGTTGTTGCGCATGTTTTAAAATGTTCATTTGCTCTTAAGATATGTTTGAATACAGAAGGGAAAGGGAAGGAAGGTAAGGAAAGATAATGAGAAAAAAAAAAGAATGAATAAGAATAATAAATTTTAATTAATTAAAAGAATAAAGGAAATTAATTTTTAACATTCTACATAAAATTAGTTTTTACCTCCCCTTCATTAATCTTCTTTCGCCTCAATTCAAACACACTCTTTATAGATATCCTCGTACAACTTCTTGAAGGAACGCAAAACATAAAAATATCTTAACTTCAAAATCTGTTTCGTTCAACAAAGAAAATCAAAGAAAAAAAGAAGAGAAAATAAAAAAGTTAATTTGGATGTCGTCATTAAAAAAATGAGAATCAATCAAAGCCTAAGCCTATTACCTTCATCTCATTTAAGAGTTTATTTCCTTTCAATCTCAAATTAAAATATAAAAAAATAATATATTCAAAACATATTTTTATTTTTAATCGTAGATAATTAAATATATAAAAATATATACATATATATGTTATAAGAGAAATAGAGATACCTCGCCCGAAAAAAAAACTTAATGATTCCAGAAGTGAAAAATATGAAGACGTGGATTCTTGTTAAGTCTCAAAATAGCAGAACCCTGAATAAATAGAATCAACAAAATCCTTTAGGTTCGTATCCAAAAGCTATGTTTTGAGGCAAAAATGAAACTCCACAGTGATAGGGGACAAATAAAATCACAAGTTGGCAATTAGCTCACTCCGTGAAAAAGATCTATAAACACAATGCTAGTTAAACTATAAAAACATTTTAAATTGGTGCATCCAGTCATTCCATTGATGTGCACATATGCTGCATCAGTGAGTCACGCATACAAGCATAAAGTTAGCACCTAGAAACAGATTCTAGGGGGATGTTAACACCTGTGGTGGAAGCCAAACAAAAGCTCAAAACCATACAATGTTTTAGAGCTATCGCAACAGGTGCCCTTGGAAGTTTTTTTTTTCTTTTTGAGAAGAGGTGCCATTGAAAGTTAGGTATCAAAACAGTAGGCTTACATAGGAAACATGTGTCAGGTTACTTCCAGAGTTTGACAAACCTATCATGACTAGCAGAAGCCACCAATCCAGTCACATTTGAAACAGCCAATGCCGCTATCAAGCCTTGATGTGCGTTAAGAGTCATGGTCTTGTTCTCAGCCATGTCCCAGAGTTCAAGAGACTGAAGAAAACCGATGGAGATTCAATTTGTTAAGAGGTAATATGATGAGAGAGGAAGAGTAAATAATAGTTAAAGAAGATTAGCTTCCTGAGTGGGTTCATCTGTATATAAATTTCTCTGTCTATATGAATCAATATCTAAACCTACTATATCAACAGTATCACAAACAATTTATATCTTCTCTATGAAGATATCAATATTACAGCGTGTAAGCATACGCTTTGACACTAATAGAAAATGAGCCTGCCAACAACTGGGTTTGCAAGTGATACTTGGCTTACAAAAAAGATGATATAAAACATGTTAAATGTACAGCCAAATTCTTATCCCATGTAAGGAAAAAATAGAGCCAAATTGTTGAAGAGGAAAACTTACCTCGTAACAGCCGATAATAAGCAAAGAAGGATATGCAGGGTGAAATACACATGAGTGAAACTTCCTCCCATTACAACTTAAATCATGCATCAGTTCACCTTCACTTCCTGCACCAACTGACCAAACTCTGACAGAATCCTCACTAACAGAAGCCAGATACTCACCAGAAGGATTCCAGCATACAGAATCAACATGTTTATTATGACCCTACAATTAACAATCGCATAAAACATTTAAACTGCGTTCACTTCAGAAACTAGATTTCAAATGCAGCTTAGCAAGAATATAGATGGGATTACTGTACAGTATTTATGTACTTAATGAAGAAGCTCAGCAGCATAATAAGCAAGTCATCAAGTTGCATAGCATGCATAACCAGAGGAATATACATACTCAAAGGGAACATGGAGCCCCCACCTTAATATTAAATACACAAAGGCCCCATGTTCCCATTTGTGTCTAATGCATACAATGTTTTGTATGCACCTTAATATTCCTCAAACAACTGTCTTTTCTAAAAACACTTTCGGGATATAATACTCAACCTGCAATAGATGCCTACGAGCCTGTGTCTCTACATCCAGAATGCATACTGCATTTTCCGCTGCTGTAGCAAGATACCGACCATGTCGAGGTTGAAATCTTGCTTGCGAAGCGCCGCCCTGCTACATGAAAGAATACAATGATATTAAAACAGAAAGTATAAATAAATATTACCTAGGAAAAAAATTTAAGAAAATTAATGATATTATTTCACACCTTAAAAACCCTGGCACAACTGCCATTATTTATACTCCAGTAACGCATTTCCCCATCCCCATCACACGAACATATAAGATCCTCTTTGCTGGGATGGAAATCCAGAGACATAACAGATGTAGAATGACCCGTAAAAGTCCGAAGCGAGTAACCTGTCTGTAAATTCCGAACCAGTTAAAAGATGCTCTCAAATAGCATGACAGAAAAATATAACAATTTAATTTAAAGATCAATTCGAATATTTTCTGACTTCTACGAAAAAAATGAACAAGAATGGTTAAGGCTGATTAGGCATTCAAGCATAGGTTAATTCTTTTAGGAGAAAATAGAAGTCATGCCTAACTAACTCCCTTATAGAAATAGCTGTACAAGTTATCTATTGACCAAAACTAAAATGGATTTAACAAAGATATCGGTCAGAAGAAAATGCGAACAAACTGAAGTGTACCTTCTCAAAAAAAAAAAAAACTGAAGTGTATGACCAAGCAGATGTTCTAGCTTTGGTTGGTCATTTCCTATGATATGTATCAGGTTAGCTTCATTCCTTTAACTTGTTCTTGTATATTATTCCTTTGTTTTCATGTCTCCTTTCTTCTTTCACATGTATCTTATTTTAATAATAACAGAAGGGTTATCCAAATAAGAATCTCTTTAGGCTAAATAAAATTGTTTTGTTTTGAAAATAAGAAGGCTGAACTTCATAGGAAAACCAAAGACGAAGGAAGTAATACTGACATTATCGGCATCCCAGACCCTAACAGTCTTGTCAAATGAGGAAGTGGCAAGGCGAGGCAAACTTGGACTAAATCGGACATCTGTAATTAACATTGAATGTTCTTCCATGGTCGATTTTGGCTTCAAATGGTCAGTGTACCACAAAACAGCCTGAACACCAGGAGCAGTCAATAAACCCATTCAAAAATTCACCATTAGAAAGATTAAAATTCATCCCCAAATCTGAGTACTTTGTGACCTTTTTATCATGGCCTCCAGTAGCAAGTAGTTTCCCATCTGATGAGAAGTGGCAACAGACAACTTTATTTGTACTAGCATGGGTTACCCCAACCTCAGTAAATGTGAATCCTTGTTGGTTCATAGTTATGAAAAAGATGAAAGAGGAATCCAGTTAGCAACAAAGAATCTTGCACTAAGCAATATCTGGTAAAATTTGCTAATCAGTTAAGAAAATAAGGAAAAAATACCTTTTCCAACATCCATTGAGCGACCAGACACATCTCTTGGATCATTATCATCTTGAGATAAAAATGATTCTACATTGTCATCCAATGTTGCATCCTCCACAAAACGATCCATGTCAGCCTACAAAAACAGACCCAATCATCCACTTTCCAAAAGAGAATAATGATCATAAATCTTTCAATTGAATGCATCAACTGGTGAATAGTATCTAAAGTTTCTTTTCAGTGCTTACCAATTGGTTAGTTGGAGAAGTTAGAACCCCAGCTCCATCATTATACATAATCAAAGGTTTAGATGAGCTCCCATTATGTTGCAGCTGCGGCATTGATATCACATCTCCTGGTGTATGAGTAGATGGTGTCGAGGGGGCAGAACTTGGAGATGGCCCTGCAGTATTTGCTGTTCCTGAACTATTTGCAGGACCTGATGATGAAGGTTGCTTACGCTTCCGACCACCTTGATTCTTTGTTGCCTGAACAAAATCAAGCAGCAGTTGCTAAAGCTAAACACACATTTCCAGGAAAGTAAACTGAAATGGGTTTTGTGTTCTGACTCATTACAAAGAAGAACTATGATGTAACTTTTGCATTATACATAAATGGGTAACTCAGATCCACTTCGCAATTGCATGTTGGACTGTATAATCAACTAACAGATTTAGCACAATATATAGTTCCATTGACAGATCCAACATGGAAACTGGGTCTTGCGGTGGGGAAGTAAAAAACCTGATAGTTATTACTTCATCCAAGTTATTGTATAACACTTGTATATTCTGTTTTTGGCATACCGCACTTGGATAACTAGTATATCGTTTTTTTTGAGGTTTTACCCTGTACATAGCTCCTTAACCATAAGATCCAAGGAAGGAGTACAAAACCTGATATAACTTCTCTAATACAAGTTTTGTGTATTCCCATCATAGTCCCAAAAAAAATCAGCATGGAAGTTGGGTTTGGAGGTGGGAAGAAGTAAAAAACCTGATAGTTATTACCTAATTGAAGTTATTGTATACTCCTTTTTTACATACCATACTTGATATTTTTTTACCTTGAACATGGCTCCTTAACCATCAGATCCGTGGTAGGAGTAAAAAACCTTATATAACTTTTCTAGTTCAAGGTTCGTTTTCATCGTAGCCCCTACCTACGCCTCACCCCCCAACACCAACTCTAGTAAAAGGAAAAATGATCAAGTTATTGTATACTCTTTTTCACATAACATGTATAAGTAAGATATCATCTTTTAAGGTTTTACCTTGTACATAGCTCCTTAACCATCGGATCCACGGTAGGAGTAAAAAACCTGATATAACTTCTCTAATTCAAGGTTTGTTTTCATCATAGCCCCTACCTCATCCCCCACCAACCCTGTCGCCAATAAAAGGAAAACTGATCAAGTTATTGAGATAACTTTCTGGAATTCTTTTGGCCACTAAACCACAGTTTCTTTGGCTAAAGTGTGGCATTTGTCCACAGCATGATCACACAGAAAATAAACAAATTTAACATTTTGCATGAAGAAAGGGGAATGTGTATGCTACATATTAAGGTTTCAGGCAGACCTGATCAGTAGTTCCCTTCAAAGAATTTGACATGCTTCCATCAACAGTCATGCTTCCATTGCCAATCTTTTCTTGTTGATCAACTAAGGGGTTTGAATTTTGTGATTGTTGACTTGAAAGAGCATGTTGTTGAAGCTGCTGCTGCTGGCTACTACTGCTTTGTAACTGAGCTATTTTCTAAAGCGAATAGGAAAGAAGATAGGATAATGAAACTGAACTATCATCTTTATAGGCATGGAAAAATAAATGAAGAAATAACTCTTGGTAAATGCAATTACAATGAGAATAGAGAATAGAAAGGGCAAAGTCAGTGTGAGGTTGTCATTCAGGTGCTATCATGAGAATGCATCAGAAAAGGGTATATTTTGACTTTCACTTTCTCTCCTTGTGTTACCCATGGAATTACTTCTGGAGTGAGGGTGATGAATAGGAAAAGAAAAGAAAGTATTGGTTTGGTTTTCTCATAATTACGATTCCCCCAATTGGATTAACTCAGTTCTAAAAGTGCTGGTATCTCCTAATCAGCTATTCACTGGTACGTCAGATTCGATCAAGCACCCACACCTGGTATGTAGCAGGTACGAGTACATGTTGGATACGTGCCCAATAAGCTTGGGTACATACCCAACACTTATGAAAAATAATTTAATATTGGGTACGCAGATTGGGATACGTGCAACCAGGTGGGAGCGAGAAAACACAACCAATAAAATCATAAAAGAGAAAAAAAATGAAAGGAAACAACATTTTTACCTTCTCTACTTAGAACATGAGATTGCTCTTCTTCTATGCTTCAATGGTAAGTAGAAATAAGACAAAAATCGTATATGTTGCTGTCTTTGGAGCACCCAAAACGAAGAAGACTGGTAGAGGAAAAGAGAGAGGGACGGAGAAAGGGAGAGAGAGGGACAAGAACATACCTTCAGATTTCTTTCGTTGGTGTGAGTGCTCTCTAGTGTTGGGGTTTGGGAACGTGAAAGAATAGGGAAAAAAATAGATGACAGCTTCTATGCATTAAAAAAAACAGAGATAAAAAATTGACCGTTGTTGCCCACTTATTTTTTCAGTAGATATTATTTAGACTTGGATTTAAAGAATAATTAGGGATTTTGATATTTTATTAATGTGTCTTCCTTTATTATCTCATGTTAAGTCTACTGTATATCCTTCTCAAAAAAAAGTCTACTGTATATGTTTTTAATTACATTATCACATAATTATTTTGTTAGTTATGATATTTGCCTTATTTAAATATATCATATATTTAATTTATATTATCATATCCATACACTAATTTTTTAAAAGTTTACCACGTACCCATACCGGGTACCAGTACCATACCCGTACATATGCAACATAGCTCCTATTATCTGTCAACCAAATAGGTCATTGTGTTCTCTGCCCAGTGAAATGGACATGACCAAGGAAATGTGTATAGAAAATAGGGAGGAACATTGCACCTTAAGTAGCATATCGGTATCTCCACGTGGGATCAAAGGACTTTGAGTTTGTAGGGGAGATCCAATACTTGGAATGACATCACCAACACTGTTCAACTGGCCATCCTTCCCCAAAACCATGTTTTTATTATTAAGAAGCATTCTTAACCTTCTTCCATCAATATCACCAGCTGAGGAAGATGCCAAGTTTTGTTGTGCCTGTAGTAGTAGTTGTTGTTGATGTGGGCTGAGAAATTGAAGTTGATGAAGCGACTGAGGAGACTGCATAAAAGACTTCTGCTGTTGTAGAAGGCCTGTACGAAGTTGATCTAGGCCCTAGCAAGTTGAAATCAGAATTATCATTCTTCTAAATATTTCTCAATGGAAAATGCATTTACATAGTCGTTGGTCAAATTTTTCACACAAAGGTGTTCGTGCATATTGGAGCATATATCAAACATAACATAAAGACACTTAGAAATTTAAGTTGTAATCAAATGGAAAATGCAGATAAGAACAATATATTTGAGTTTGCTATTGAAGTATCATTAGAAAATCTTCATTCACATACAATTTTTTTTTAGTGTCATTCACATACAAACTGTAATCTGACACCAAAATACTCAAATCATTATGAAGGATAGGAGTGTTTTAATGAGATGTATAAATCATATATTTTTTTCAAGGATAAAAGGATGACAAGAGAAGGCTAGTAATCCATGTGTAGACATATAAGACTCCAAAAGATATATGTACGAGGAAAAGGCAAAAGTAAATGATATAGTTTTAAGTCAAATGAAATTTGTTTTTCATATATGTGGGCACCAAAAGGCACAAGACAATGAAAGTTTTTTGGATTCATCACAAAATAGTTCATCACAGACCAATGCGTGTCAATTTATACTTTTTGGAGTCTGTCGAAGTACTATTTGTAGGCAAGCGCAACTAACAAAGCAGAAAACAGTACCATGCTACCAAACTTTGGTATCTGCCATGCAATACTACAAAGCTGGTATCCAAAAAATCCGAACGCAAAAGAGTTCAATTAAAAAACAATGAGATTATCTTAAAACAATTTATAAAGGAATTTTTCAATAAGTTGTAATTAAAGTTAAAATCACAACATAGTCCATCTTGGCATCTTACACCGAGCTTATTAGAATTGAGACGATGGAAAAATCCACTAGTAAGCCCAGCAATGACAACCAAGTAACTGTTCTACATAATTAATGTATGTAAAATCATCTTAAAGTATTTATAAAAGAAACAGTAAAAAAACATCTGCACTTGGATGTTCTTCATTTACCAGAAAATCTATCATCAAGCTGAAACAAGAATTAGGACCTTGCTACACCACATAATGGACAACTTACCGTGAGAGGCCAGCCTTTTAAAGTCAGATTGTTGGCGGACTGATTCGATCCTGCTGAGAGAGCAACCAGGGTCAGTTCATGAAATCTGATGAACATTAAACTATGCTTTGTGCATCTCAAGGTAACAATAGGTTTGTACACATAAGTATACAACAAGATAACTGGTACAAACAGGGAGATATACATGCAAACGAACAAAATAATGACTATTGATTAAGTGTTCAAAAAGCCCTTGACAACTCGAACTGTTTAGTACCTGGAACCCCAATTAATGATCCATCAGCACCTGATGCTCTGGAATTCAAAACCATATTTATCTCATTCTTAATATCCTGCCAGGACAAAAGCATTAGTACCAGACGCTATAGCAAAAAATTTGAACATTTTATTCAAAATACCTGTCCTTGCCCAGGAACTTGCTGGTTCCTAGACTGAATTTGTTGCAGAAGCCCTCCTTGACCAACATTTGACCCATGCAAAATATGCCTGAATCAGAAAACAGTTTCAAGTTAACTTTTAGAAAATGCTTGTTTTTTTTTTGAAGGAAAGAAGGCTGACTATTAAGTTAGGTAGCCATCATCTATGTACTAAAATATGAGATCTAGGGAACGTACAGAGTAAATTACACAAACGGTTATCCAACTTTGTAACCACATGGTCTCGAACTTCAAAAATTTTACATGCGTGGTCATTTTGACTGGCTACCGCCAGTTTTCATGTTAAAATGCTTATATGGTTGTCAACTATATTTTTTCTCTCTCTGCCACATCATTAATCTCTCCTACATGGAAAAATTATATTAACGAAATAATAGAATGCAAAAAAAATAAAAAAAGGCACAATCTTGCTGGACCGCCGCAGCTTCTCAAAGGGAGGAGACGGAAACCACCGCTTTCCGGCGAAAAGGGCCGGAGGAAACCGTAGCTTGGAAGAGGGACGATCATCGCTTGCCGGCAAAGAGGGAGAGGGAGGGGGCGTGTCGACCCCCTCCTCCCTCTCCCTGGCCGGCGACGAGGGAGAAGGAGAGGGGTGACACCAGGGACGGACCCAGGGATAAAATATAAGGGGGGCCGAAATGTATAGAAGTAAAATAAAAAAAATCAAGGGGGGGCCAAAATAATAAGTCACTAGTAGGAATTGAACCTAGACCTCTTGATATAAACCGAACCCACCTAACCACTTAAGCTACTACATAATTTTGTTACTTTCTTAACATTTTATTTATATATTGACTTCAACTACTAGTATATATGTATATATATACTTAATACACCGAAAAGTTGGAGGGGCCGTGCCCCCCACCCCCGCCCACCATCTATGTGGGTCCGCCCCTAGTAATAACTAAAAATTAATAATCAAAATAAAGAGATCTGGAGTTTAATTTTTTTGTACATTAAAAATTTTCTTAGGAGTCTCTACTCAATAATCTTATATAAATTGAATGATTGAACATAAATTTGAGATTGTCTCTATTATTTATTTTATATATATTTATATTAACATATAAGGTTATGACTAAAAATGCATCTTTAACATGAATGAAGATATTAGATCAAATTAATGTTTAAAGCAATTATAAAATAATTATAATTTCCTTAATTTTATTGTTTCATAGTTGAAGTATCAAAAAACTATAATATAAATATTAGACCATATGTA
>LTAE01001729.1:4455-21476 GCA_001647135.1 Pontederia paniculata | reverse complement strand
CTCTCTCTCTCTCTCTCTCTCTCTCTCTCTCTCTCTCTCCATCTCTCTCTATGCAGGAGCTGCTCGCAGGCCTCTTTCTCCCAGCGCAGGCAGGAAGTTTTGGAGTCCTTGCTCACCAGCAGTGTGAGAGCCTACGCAAGCAGGAGGGCCAAAGACATCCCTGCTTATAGACAGGGGGGTTCCCCTGCTCACGAGCACTGTTTGCAAGGTCTGTCCTTTTTTGAGGAATGTGAGAAGATTGCATATGTTCTGAATGTTGTCTTATTATCATTACTATTATTTGGACAGATTATTATGGATGAGTTATTATTATTCAGCTGCCTAACATTTATTTAGGTTTTAGTTGAAGAAATTGCAATGTTTTATTTTTTCCATGAAAATTAATATATAAATATATTTAATGTCAAAATCGGGTAGGATCGGCCGTGTCATGTTATGTGTACACGAGTTCGTGTTTTCCCGACTCCTCCGTGTCGAGTTCGTTTTACGTGTTTGACAACATTGGCGACACCCACCCACCACCCACCCACCACTCATTGCAGAGAGAGAGAGAGGGGGGAAGGGGTGTCACCCTCCTCCTCCTCCCTCGTCGGCGTGCAGAGAGAGAGGGGAGGAAAGCGTCACCCCTGTCCTCCCTCTTCCTCGCCGGCGAGGGAGAGGGAGGAGGTCGCCCCCCTCCCCTCTCTCTGCACGCGCAGACGAGGGAGAAGGGGGAGGGTGACGTCCCCTCCTCGTCGGTGCTCGCAGGCCTCTTTCTCCCAGCGTAGGAGAGTATTCGATATGTAGGAAATAAATTTGTACGTGAAGGAGAGAAAATACATGCATGACCCCCACATAAGCATAGCAACTCAGAAACCGGTGGTAGTCAGTCAGAATGACCACGCGTGAAGATTTCCAAGTTGGATGACCATTCCGTTACAAAGTGAAGTTTAGTTATCGAAATGGGAACACGTGTAAAGTTGGATAACCATTTGTGTAATTTACTCAGAATGTACATGTGTGTATGAAAAGCCAAAATTTCAAAAGCTCGCAATAGCAAATTCCCATCCACAATCAAAAGATACTTGTAACTATATATGCACATCCACAATTTTTTCGGTCTGTAAGTCTCTCTTGGCAAATATCATCAAATGTACACAGGTGAATAATTAGAGCATAGTTAATAATTTGCATATTACATAATCCAAACATCTGCATGAGCATCTAGCATATTTAAATACTGCAAACGTGGTGATTACAGAACAAAACTGCATGTGCAACACTAAATTCAGCTCAGTTAATATACCTTGAGGGCTGTCCAGGAGTCACTGATGGTTTCAACATTGAAACAGGGTTTGAATCCATCAGTTGACCAACATTTTCGCCAAATCTTTGCTGCTGTTGCTGTTGTTGTTGCTGCTGCTGCTGCTGTTGCTGTTGCTGTTGCTGCTGCTGTTGCTGTTGCTGCTGCTGTTGATGTTGCTGCTGCTGTTGTTGATGTTGTTGCTGCTGCTGCTGCTGCTGCTGCATACATTCAGATGAGAAAGATGAATCAAATATGTTACTCTGTTACACAGGGAAAGTAAGCCTCATTAGACAATACCTTCATCGATCCCTCCTCTAGTTCTCTTTGAAGCGGCAACTTCAGTCTTTCCTCATACATTTTTGTTGCCAAGGCATTAGCAGCTCCAGGATTCTGACGCAATAAAGAATCTGCACCTACCATACTATTGGCATTACCATTTAGAAGATGTGCCCCATCTCTACGTTGAGGCTGCTGCTGCTGTTGTGCCTGACGTTGTAGCAATATTTGTTGCATCTGTAGTTGTTGTTGTTGTTGCTGTTGTTGCTGTTGTTGAAGTGGTTGCTGCTGTTGATGCTCTCTAGCTTTTGTGAGTTGAGTCTGGTCAATATCCAACTTCATAATTCTTAGTCCAACATAGAACTCAGGACCACCACATTAGCATAAACTATAAAAATGACTGGATTGTTACACTACATATCTATGCATAATTCAAATTACTGTTCTTTTTTTTAGAGAAAAGAATTTATATGATTGTTGTTTAACATGAACTTTTAATAACATCAGTATGAACTTATAAGAAGGATTCTCTTGTAAAAAAATGAATTTATAAGAAGAAAAGGTTTAAATTAATTTTATAAGTGAAAATCAAATGCTGACTACTTTAATTAATCATATACGTCTGCTAGAAAAGGGATCTTCTCAAATAACATGAGGATAACCTTTTATTCTAGAAAAGTGTTTTCAGTTCTTTAGCCTGAGGACTAAAAAACCCTGCTACCAAAATGTTAAGCTTTAAAGCCAACTTGGGAATCATAAGAAGTCAGTATCCAAAAATGTTGACATCTTGGAGCAAGAAAGTCAGTTTAATAAGAAATAATATCAGCACAAACTGAAAGAGACCATATAATTTTACAAAAAAAGATACCTCAATGTATGACGATGCAACCTCAGAGTGCTTCTCATTTGTCCTTGCAATGAATATGTCCCAGAAGACAGACCACCATTCGAAAAGAAAACCCCCAGGAGCGTCAATTGCTGAGATCATACCACATTGAGAATGAAAACGGAAACTTAACACATGAATACCAGACACAGAGAAGCGAAGGTATAACAAAACATCAGAGAAAAATAGTAATATTCTCCAGCTCCTTATAATCTCTTTGCAACTTACCAACTGGATCCGAGGACACCTTCCCTTCAGCTTGAAATGCACTAGCAGTTGCTTGCAAATTCCTCTTGATGAAGTAATCATGAATATAAACGTCCAACCTGTTTTTTGTTCCATGACGAGAACAATGCCATCAGCCCAAGCACTAATTTGCCAACAACAAGAAGGGATTAAATTGCAGAAAATTGCTCAAGTAAAACATAAAGTATACCCAAAAGAAGAAACGGACTCATGACTGAAATTAATTAATCATCTCACCCTTGCATATAAAAAAAATCTAATAGCATTTCACGCCTGTATCTAGAACAACCAAAGTCCTAAAACTGAAATTATCCAAGATTTCTGCTTTCTAATTGGAAAATGGTGAAAAATCACGAGAAGTTGCAACTTGAAGGTAAAGAGTTAGAAAAATGCTTGCTTTCGGAAACCCTAACGAAGAACACTCTACATGTAGGCTTCTGAATGACAACCACTATCCAAGATTCCACTTTTCCAACTAGAAATTGGCAGCAAAACCATCAACAAGCAAGAAAAAAACAAAGAAATTTAAATGAAACAAAAAATTGCTCTCCCAACATTGAGAATCCCCCAAAGAAAACAGAAAAGGACCATTTTTTGATCCAAGAACTAAGTGATCCCGACGAACACTACAATCGAAGCACAAGAGCATCTTCACACTATAAGCAGAGAATTAAAACGAGAAAGATAGAACGAAGAGAATACATCTTATCAGCTTCCCAATTTGTCTGCGACATGGTTCCCAATCGTTTCAATCCCCCGTGACCGGCGTTCAAAAGGGGGATGAATCGGCCCCCCAAACCCACTCCTCCCCCGTTATGGAATCACGCTTCCTTCCTCCGCTCGTCTGCGTCCAATCGCTGCGGAACGGCTGACGCAACTCTCTTCTACTGTGTCGTCTGGGACATGAAGCTTTGGTAATATATGAATGAGACCGAACCCTAGACACACTTCACGAGAACGGTGGCAGCAGAAGGGAAGAGAAAAGAGAAGGAATCATAAAAAAGCAAGAACGCATTTTTTGTATTTTTAGAAAATCAATAGATATCCAATTCCGAGGTCATGAGACAATGCGGTAAATGTTTTTTTTATCGTCGTTTATATTTTTTTATCACTCCTAAAATTTAATATTACTGATTGATCATTTTATCCTTATTTTATATAATATTCTTTATGTTATAAAAGAAAATGATACTAAAAAATAAAAAATAAAATTGTTTAAAAAATTGACATTAAAAATTTAGAAGTGACAATAAATTCAGTTGAAAAAAAAATAATTTTGAAGAAAATATTCTTTAGGATATCTTATAAACGTTTTAATGATTTATGTTTACTTTTTCAGATATTTTGAATGCATACTAAAAATCAGTTAAAATATAAAGAACTATTTATTGGACTTAAAATGGCATTACTTTCTTTTACTTTTTTCCCAAAAACATATATAACTATTTTGGTAAAATGATAATGCATCATTGCGGTTGCAACGCCACCATTAAGGCCTAAGGGATCATATTGCAGAGCTCTTGGCTCCCTTGATGTGGTCGCGACGGCGAGTTCTGCAGCTAAGAGCTCGTCGTGACGGCAATCTCTTCGAATTGGCGAACTCGCCGACCACGGCGGGGGAAGAGAAAAGAGGAGGTAGAGAGGAGTGAGGAATGAGAAAAAATTAATGGAGAGGTGCTTCCAACGCATGATCCATCCTCCAACGTTGGATGAAATCCAACGGCTTATTACTTCTCATTTTATCGTTATACTTTCTTTTAGCATAATTCTAAAATCAACATCATTTGAATATATTTTTTGTTTATTAGCTTTTATTTAGGATTATATTCGCTAACACCTTCTTAATTATATTTTTTTCAAATCTAATTCTAAATTATGAATTTATCAATTTTAATCTCTAAACTTATTTTAATTTGTCAATCTAATCATTTCATTAATTTTCATTCAAAATTCTGTTAAGTTAATTTAAAATGACAAATTTACCCTTCCTTTTAAATTTTATAACAGTTATTTAAAAATTAAAAAAATAACTTGATCAAGACATTTCATAATTATTTAGAAAATCATTATTAAATAATATTTGTATCTTCACTTTATTTTTTAGTTTTATAATATTTTATTATATTAAAGAATTAAGGATAAAAATTATATTTCATAATTATTAAAAAATTAACTTAAGAAAATTTTGGATAAAAATTAACAGAAAGATTAGATTGACAAATCGATATAAGTTCGAAGATTAAAATTAGTAAATTTATAGTTTAGGGTTAGATGTGGAAAAAAGTTATAGTTGAGGGGTTATTAGCGAAAATAAATATTTATTTTAATACTAGTCCAAGTGCACGACATTATGAAAAAAAATCTAAAATATTCTAACATGTATGATTAAATACATATTTCATAATTAAGTAGAGATGCTGATTGAAATAGTGTATGAAAGATTTATAGAGTACTAGTATCCAAGTAAAGTTTATGCTTTTTTTTAGGTTACAATAATAAAGAACTTTTTATCTTTTAGATTCTAATAATATGATGTTGTCCTTTATACATAAACTTTTATTTTAAAAGTTTATAATTCCAAAACTATAATGTAACATTTTTTTTAACTATTGATATGCTTGTGTCAGTAGTTTAAAAAATTAAATATGTAATTCATAATTTTAATTTTCAATATACATCTATCCATAGTATGCTAATTATCATCGATGTTATTTAATGTACTAATTATTGTACTTACTTAAGCTTATTTTTATTCTTGAATTATTTTGCATATGATTTTTTAAGTTAAAAATAAAAAATATTCACTCAAAATAATTACTTATTTAAGAAATTATCCACTTTGGACTCCCGCGGCCCGCATGGATGGAAAGATGAAAGAGTTTATTACATATAACTATATAAGCTCATGATCATCTTTGTGTATTTTGTCTAGGTGGGATTAATCTTTGACATCTTACTTTGAATTCTTATATTAACACGCGAGGATGATTGTGATACCTTTTGTAATACTCCCAACTCATCCAAGAAATGGTACGTATTGGACTCATGGTCCTCACGGATTTAAAACGTATACATATAAAATCATGATCACTTTTGTATTTTTGTCTATGTGAGATTAACATTTTGATCTTTTACTTTGAGTTCTTACATTCTTTGATTTTGGATTGAATTGAATTTGTTTTTAAACCCGAGTTTCCGTATTATATTTCGGACTCATTTAAATTATATTTTTAAACTAAAATATACTTGACAATTTTAGAAAAAAATCACTTATCATTCTTAATAGATATCTATATACAATAAATTAAATTGCATGAGGCAAATTTTTTTTCTGATATGATTGAGTCTTATTTTATTTTTTCTAGGAATTACTTGTTCTTCTTATTACATATTAATAGAGAAAGTCGGATGGCATAAAATTCTTATACTCTTTTTATATATAGATATAAAATATCATTTTTAAATTAAAAAAAGTTAAAATTTTCTTAGTAGTACTAATATATACTATCTATATATTTTAGACTACAAATTCGCATGCAATATTTTTGGGTCCCGACATTAACATATTTATCTGTTCATGAACTTTTTTTATTATCATTGAATCATGGTTTAGTTATACTTACAATTAACTTTATTGGCATTCCAAAATAATTAAAATGGATAATAAATACTTAAACTATATTAAAAACTTTTATACCAAATTCCAAAATGTTTCTTCATAAACTACATTTTTTGTCTCATTTCTTATATATTTGTCATCATAAACTAAAATTTTGAATCTCTTTCTATCTGTTACACGCAAAAAAGGCACGTAAAATTATCAACATGCAAATATTGATTTATTTACAAATAATCTCATATAATGATTGATCTTGAATTTTATCGATAGTCATTGCAAAAGATATGATGATTGAAAACTACAAGCGAGTTAGCATTATTTATGACATTTTTTTCCTAATTTTATTTTCTGATAAAACATTGGCTTCAATAATCATATCTCCAAGTCCTTTGATGATCAACCTTGTACCATTGCACAAGCTTGATTATTGCAATAAATATTATTGTTGCATATGATTAAGTAGGATTATTTTTCTTGCATTTTGAATTTGTGCAGGTAAAAGAATGACGAATCGTGGTGGTGTTGCTCTTAACGTGAATATTGCACGTACATAATATATGTATGAAGTTTTGTATCCTTATCGAATTTTATAATAATTATATTTTATTATTAATGAAGTTTGCTATTTATAGTTTATATCGTATATTATTTATTGTCATAGTGTTTGAAGGATCACCTAATTGTGTGTTGGATATCAATTCAATCACATGTCGAGGCTAAATATTAGGGTGTTACAATTATTCTATATTTCTCAATAACACAATAGCGCACCAACCTTCAAAAGTGATTGAGCGACTTGGAATTTTTGAACATTTGATACTATTGAAGAATTCGAATGTATACTATGATTTAATCCTCCAAAAGTATGGTTAGACATACAAATAATATAAGAGCTCAAGTATGTTCTTTTACAATTTTGGTTAAGTGAAACCATATAGTTCTTGATGGATTCCATCGTGTCAAGATAGGTGCAAGAATCATTCCATGTGACAAGTGTCCCGCAAGCGCACGGGGCCTTAATGTAGTAATAAAATATCGATCCTACGAGGAAGCGGCTAAGTACTAGAATTATAGTTATCAAGTCGTTATCTAGACGATTAGGGTTAGGAGAGAAAACACTAAACTAACAATTACACTAAGAAATATGAGAATGAAAGAAGTAAATAGACTAACACTAGATGAGAGTGAATATGAGAAAGAAATGTTCTAGGATTTCGAATCCGTTTAGGGTGATCATGCAAAGGAGATAGTGATATGACATGCATTAGACTTTTGCTTCACTCCAATAATCATGTATTCCTCTCTCAAGATAATACAATTCTAACTAGGGTTATAAAATAACACTTTCATACATTCACGCTAACATTAGTTGCATTCATATTCATGAGCATTAAGAAGCAATACAAGGCACTTCTATTTTTAAATAGCACTCATATATCATATTTAGCAAAGTCTACTAGTTAATTAAGGTGACTTTCATCACTTAAAAACCTAAGGTAATTCAAATGAGATAGTTAATCTCACAAGAATTTAACAAGATGTTTACTAAATAAAAGAGTCGCGTACAAGCATAATCACTAGTCCAAAGTCATTAAACTCTAAATTTCATCTAACCCTAAAACAAGAGAAATTAGTGCATCATAATTAGGGGAGAGAAAGAGAAATAAATTTGGGAGAAGAAATTCATCATCACATCCAAAATCAAGAGTTCAAACACTAAGATTCAACATAAATCAAAGTCACAAACATACAACATTAAATGTACCTCTTACAAGTGCAAGAATCCCTAAATGTCATTACAAATGCCCCAATTTCGGCTTCATCCAAAAGAGAGAGTCTAAAACCCTAATTAACTTTTTATATCATTGTAGTCGATGCCACCAACCAATAATAAGTCGCCGCTGCTTGCTACGGTCCAAAGAAAGACATGCTACGGTCTGAGGAATGCGCTACGGCCGTTAGGACTACACTACGACCGTTAACACGTGCGCTACGGCCAAGGAGATGAGCTCGCTACGGTCGTGAAGAATGCGCTATGGTCACGACTTCCGCTACGACCTGACCGTAGCGCATTGTGGCCCTTTCGTCGTATGAAACTCGTATACAGAGGCTGACTACGACCCGTCCAATTCTTCTCTTTCTTCCTTTGTCTTCTCTTCTTCATTCCTGCAATTTCATCCAATTTTAGTAGTTCTTCATTCTTTTAGAAAATTGATGTCAAATGTAACTTAAATCACATGATATAGCTACAAAATTAGTGAATTATGCTAACCATAAGTATGCATTTATCACATTTATCAACTCTTCCAAACTAAGTCTTTGCTTGTCCTCAAGCAAGTATGATAAGTGGTGGCCTCGAAGATTTCAAATCATGCATCAATTATCATAACAAGTAAGGAGCTACAATTGCAAGCTTTTTAAAAAAAGTATAACAATTAAGTCATCAATATAGGGTTGAATTACTCCGTGCCGCAAATTCTCTACATATGTTATTGTAAAAAATGAGAGGTTGTAGTTCACATCACAAATCTAGCTATGAGTGTAGGTCAAGTTTTCATAAGTTTTCGAGAACAACAACTAAGTATGATGATCATTGAGATTCTAGGTGCTCCAAAGTTCAAATGCACAAGAAATGTACTCTTATCATTCATGCTATGTCACACAAAAATAAAAGAAAATGCAATGCATGTGACTTTCGAACTTTTCTTTTGCACAAGAGGGAGTACACATTTTTCTTTTGTTTTGCTCTTCTTCTTTTTCTCTTTTTCATTCTTTTGAGCATTTTCATTGCTCTTTTTCTCATTTTCTCATTTTTCCTCCTTTATGCATGCATACGTATGCATAATACACGTAACACACAGAATGATAATGCAAGAATGGTTTAGTGCGTTTTCACGACTGAGGACATGGTTGCCCTGCCATGAGTCTTTGCTCTATGGATCTTCTCATTTCCCTTTTCTTGTGAACTTAAACTAGGAAATTGTGCAATGCACCTCTACTTAGTTGAAGATTCCCTTGACTATTTTCACTCGATTTTTGACTCACAATCTATATTATGATGTTAGTTTCCACCTCTCTTTTTTGCTTCTAGCATATGAGATACTTAGACATGCATGGAATAAAGCAATCCATAACACTTTAATTCATCAAAAAGTTCATTTTCAAAATGGTTGCAATGACATTTCTAGCACATGTGATATGCATGATACAGAAAATTATGTTTGCAACATCATGGGCTCATGGCAAATAAGGGTTCATAACATGATGAGTAAGAGGTCAAAAGCTACATGTGGCTAACTAGAGAGTAAATAAATGCTCAAAATGCTACCCTACTCCCCCAAACTTCTCCAAACCTAGCATGAACATTGTCCTTAATGTTTCCAAAAGAAAGAAATAAAATATACTAGGTATGGGTGGGGAAAGCTCACATGCTCAAAATGGAGGAGGTTGGAATGGAGACCAATCTCCTTACTCAATAAGTCAATCATTGAGCCTCTCGAGCACCGCATTCATGGAAGCTTGTTGTTCGGATATGTGGTTTTGTCTAAACCACATGTCTTCTTGTCGCTTCTCAATTCTTGCCAACCTCCCTTGCATATCCCTTTGCCCTTGAAGTAGCTCCTGAATACCCGCGTAGCATTCTGTCCAATCACCATGTGTTGTACCAGAAGACTGTCCTATCTCAAATGTAGAAGTGTGTGGTATGTGGGTGTCGTGCATCATGATGGGTGGAATGTAAGCATCTGTCTCCATTGCCTCTCCACCTAAGGGTTCATTCACACATTGCTCTTCTTACCATTCAGCTAAGGTGGGACGCCTTTACTCAAGGTCATCTGTGTTGAAGCTCCAGTTAGCTTCAATCTTCAAATTTGTTCTTCGGCGGTCGAGTAGAGGATGTGTGTATGCCTCGTTGTGAAACAGGAGGTGGTAGAGTTATCCAACTTTCTTGATCATCCTCATGTTTACACAATTATCAATATCAATACGATCTCCTCCCGATCCCTCCTTGAGACCATCAAGACTGTGTCCCAAACTCAATGAAATGAGTGTGATGAGTCCACCAATGACAATTTTTCCTTTATCCTAGCCACCTTGCTTGACCATGTGTTTGATCATGAAAGCTCATGTGTTCAATGCAAATTGTTCATGACTCATTACCCAGAACATAAATAGCTCACTATCCCTGACCACGCCATGACTATCTCCTCGGTCATATATAGTGCTAGCAAGGATCCTATGCATATATCTTATGGATGGATTTATGAGGTAGGAGGCTTTGTTGTGAGCAACATCAATGTAATGAAAGCATGTCAACTTCTTCCATACCTCTCTTTTGTCGAACTCCAAAAATGAATGAGTGACTGTTCTTTGGCCCATTGTTGGTAGTTGATAGATGGAGTTCAACTCGACCAAGGTGAGCTTGTATTCTTGATTAAAAAGTCAGAATGTGACTTTGACATGACCATCATCTCTGTGGAGGAATTTGGCTTTTACTGAGCTTAAGAATTCTAGTGTAGGTACTTCATATGTGCTCCACTTGGTGTTCATGAGGTAGTTCCATCCCAACTTATTACAAAGATAGTGTACATCCGTATCAATCCCTATATCATGCATGGTGTGAGTGTCCATGTACCGAGTATTAGCAATAACCCTCTTCTCAAGCATCCTATATCGATGTCTTTTCTAGACGTCTCGAAAGATAACGTCATGCTCATCTTGGTCACTTGGGCGTGTGTGACCTCTCTAGTCCTCGAGCCTGCGGTTGCATTCCTTTTGGGTGTCATTTGGTGTCAACTTCCTTTGAATTTCTCACTTGGGAAATTCGTCGAACATTTGGTGTGCACCCTCATTTTTCTCCTCTTTAGAGTCTTCCTTGTATGTGTGGCTTGTCGCATACAATTGATGAAAAATATCTTCAAGAAGTTCACACAAGAGAGACGCATACAAATGATCCGTAGTTTGCCGCTTGGTTGCTTCAAGTTGAATGCCTGGACAACAAAGAAGAATATCATAGAGGTGACAGGGAGGAAGTCTTGGTCGAGTAGCAACAAGGTTGAACAACTCTATATATACATATCTTCTTTTTGCGCTACGATCTGGAAGGTGCGCTACGGGTGAACCATGTTGCGTTACGAGCACTTTGGGAGTGCCTATGGTTCACTCCATTTTTGCGCTACGGTCACTAGGGACGGCTACGGCCTGGAGAATGGCGCTACGACCTGCGAGGAGTATGCGCTACAGTCGCCTCAGATGTCGCTACGATTTGAAGAGGGGTCGTAGTGCATTCTTTTCATTTGAATTCTAGACGCATTGAACAGAGCATGACTACGACACATGCTCGATTGGCTACGGTCGTTGAAGTTGATGTTGCGATCCCCATTATGGTTGTTCTCTAACCCGTAAGGAAATCCTCCTCATTTGAATTGTGGTGAGGTTGAACAGAGCATGGTTACCCTTTCCACCCTTCACTACTACGATCCCTCAACTTGCAACTTTCCTACACACACTAAACAACATTCTAGGGTTTCCAAAACACCAAAAACATTAACATAATTATTAGAATATGAAAAGATTAAGAATATGGTTTGTCTCCCAAGAAGTGCCTTTGTTTAAGGTCATTGGCTTGAAGAGACTCTTATTTAGCCGGATCGGGAGGTTTCAAAGTCTTTTGTCTTTTGCATTCGTCGTTCATCAAGTGGAGCTTGAGGCATTGTTCTTTTACCATCTCATCCGGAGGTTTCAATTGTGATTTCCATCATTCCATTTGCCAATAGCTTCGGGATTTGAAATAGTCCCGAACATTTCTTCGATAAGCTTGACTGGGTTGACTTTCACATAAAGGCTTCCACCCTTGTCACAAATTCTCATATCCTTCCTCTCACGGCACCTCTCAACTGAATCCTTGTGCAACATCTTTTCACAAACCTCTTGAGCTCACTCTTCAAAACAATCAACTTGGAAGACTTGGTCAGTGGCAGAGTGGAACTTGGATGCTCTCGCTAAATCAAAGTCAACTTCATCTTCACTAATATTTAATGTGAGTTTTCCATTCTTCACATTTATCTTAGCACCTGCCGTGGCTAAGAATGGTCTACCCAGGATGATAGGGATTTCTCTATCTTCCTCCATGTCGAGAACAATGAAGTCAACTGGCACAAAGAACTTGTCCATCTTTAACAATACATTCTCAAGCACTCTCATAGGATGAGTGATGGACCGGTTGGCTAGTTGTAAGGAGATAGATGTAAGCTTCAACTCCTTCAAGCCAAGCTTCCTACGGATGGATAAAGGCATTAGAGATATATTTTCTCCCAAATCACATAAAGCATTGTTGATGTGCAAGTTCCATATATTGCATAGAATAGAGAAACTCCCTGGATCTTTGAGCTTTGGAAGTAGCTTTCTTTGAATGACGGCACTACACTCATCCGATAATGCTATGTCTCATGTTCTTAAAATGTCCTCTTTTTAGCCATGATTTTCTTAAGAAACTTTGCATATGTTGGAATTTGAGCAATGATTTCGGCAAATGGAATATTAATGTGTAGTTGCTTGAAGAGTTTCACAAAATTTTCAAATTGTTTGTCATCTTTGAGCTTTTGCAATCTTTGAGGAAATGGAATGAGAGACACATATGGTGGAGGTGGTATGTACTTTTTTGGAATTTCGGCTTCCTCCTTTGCTTTAACTCAATTTTGCTCTTTCATCTTTTCCTTCCCCTTGGCTTGTGGTTGCTCCAAGGATTTACCGTTTCTTAATGCAATTGCATTGCATTGCTCCCTAGGGTTCACTTGGGTCTTACTTGGCAAACTCCCTTCCTCCTTTGAGTTGATGGATTGGGCGAGTTGTCCCACTTAATATTCCAAGTTTCTATTTGAGATTACCAACAACTCCATTCCCTTTTCAAGCTTCTCAAATCTACCATTAGTTATGTTTGCCAACTTTTCTATTGCATCTTTCCAAGATTGTTTATTTTCACCTTGAGATTGCGGGATAGGTTGTGGATGATGTGGTGGTTGATACCCTTATTGTGGATATGATGGTTGTTGATATGGTGGCCTTGATAGCATTCCGGGTGGTTGTTGTGCTTTTTGGTGTTGTTGTGAAAATCCTCCTTGATTTCCCCACAAAAAATTGGGGTGGTTCCTCCACCCGGGGTTATAGGTATTTGAGTAGGGTTGTTGGCCCAATTTTGGTTACCCACAAAGTTTGCTTGTTCCACTTGGAGACATCCATAACTTTGATGAGGTCCTCCACATGCTTCACACACAACTTTGCACATTTGCCACTTGACTTGAGTTGCCTTGGTTCATCTTTGACATCATTTGCACTAGTGTGTCCACCTTTGCACTCAAGGCATTGTAAGTTTCATCCTTTGGTTGTGTCGAACTTGAAGGAGATTCATCATATTCTTCGTCATTTACGGCCAATTGATCCAACAAGTCACAAGCTCTTGCATACGATAAGTTCATGATGGATCCACTTGCCGAAGAAGAATCAATGCTAAACTTTATTGACGGTGTTAGTCCATTGTGAAAAGTATCAATTAACAATCAATTCAGCAATTGATGGTAAGGACATTGTCTTTGCAATTTTTTGAATCTTTTTATGCCGCCCCCAAACTTTCATTCTCCTTTTGCTTGAAACAATTGATCTCATTCTTCAACTTGAAGTATTTATCGGATGGGTAGAGTCTTGACATAAAAGTTTGAAACAATTCATCCCAAGTGTTGAACACTCCTTGAAGTTGAGAGTCTAATCATTCTTGGGCTTCATCTCGGAGAGAAAATGGAAAGAGTCTCATCTTGATGACATCCTCGATTACTCTATTTATTTTGATGGTGTCACAAATTTGGAGGAATATATTCACATGAGAGGTGGGGTCTTCATTTGTACCTCCTCTAAATTGATTTAGTTGTACCATTTGAATGAGGCCGGATTTGAGTTCAATGTTGTTGACCGCAATTCTTGACATCACAAGACTTGATCCGGCTCCTCCATAATGTCTTCTTGCTAGTTATCTTATAGGAACATCCATCACTTCTTGATGACCAACGTTAGCATTTATGTGTGGTGCTCTTTGTTGATTGTTAATTTGATTGACGTTGTTCCCTTCATTGACAACTTGTTCATGTGCTAGATCAATCCGTGGACCTCCTCCTTGGTTCGCGGTCATGTTTTGCCTACTAGCTCTTCGAATTGCTCGGCAAGTTCTATTAATTCTTGGGTCAAAAGATTCTAATTCCTTGCATGAGCGTGACATACAACAACAAAAACAAAAGAAAATGTGTGTAAAGTAATAATTGAAAACAAAATTCTAATATTGGCACACTTTTCCGGCAACAATGCCAAAAACTTGACAAGTATCTCGCAAGCGCACGGGGTCTTGTTGTAGTAATAAAATATCGATTCCACGAGGAAGCAACCAAGTACTAGAATTATAGTTCTGAAGTCGTTATCTGGACTATTAGGGTTAGGAGAGAAAACACTAAATTATCAATTACACTAAGGTAGATAAGAACGAAAGAAGTAAATAGACTAACACTAGATAGTGAATATGAGAAAGAATGTTTTAGGGTTTCGAATCCGTTTAGGGTGTTCATGCAAAGGAGATAGTGATATGACATGCATTAGACTCTTGCTTTACTCCAATAATAATGTATTCCTCTCTCAAGGTAAACAATTTTAACTACAATTATGAAATAACATTTTCATGCATTCACGTTAACACTAGTTGCATTCATATTCATGAGCATTAAGAAGCAATACAAGGCACTTCTATTTCTAGATAGCACTCATATATCATATTTAGCAAAGTATACTAGTTAATTAAGGTGACTTTCATCACTTAACAATCTAGGGTAATTCAAATGAGATAGTTAATCTCACAAGAATTTAACAAGATGTTTACTAAATAAAAGAGTCGCGTACAAGCATAATCACTAGTCCAAAGTCATTAAATCTTAAATCTCATCTAATCCTAAAATAAGAGAAATTAGTGCATCATAATTAGGGGAGAGAAATAGAAATAAATTGGGGAGAAGAAATTCATCATCACATCCAAAATCAAGAGTTCAAACACTAAGATTCAACATAAATCAAATTCACAAACATACAACATTAAATGTACCTCTTACAAGTGCAAGAATCCATAAATGTTATTACAAATGCCCCAATTTCGGCTCCATCCAAAAGAGAGAAGAGAAGAGAGAGTCTAAAACCCTAATTAACTTTTTATATCACTGTAGCCGATGCCACCAACCAATAATGTGTCGTCGCTACTGCTACGGTCCAAAGAAAGGCATGCTACGGTTTGAGGAATGCACTACGTCTGTTAGGACTACGCTACGGTCGTTAATACGTGCGCTACGACCAAGGATATGAACTTGCTACGGCCGTGAAGAATGCGTTACGGTCACGGCTTCCGCTACGGCCTGACCGTAGCGCATTGTGGCCCTTTTGTCGTATGAAGCTCGTATAAAGAGGCTGACTACGACCCATCCAATTCTTCCCTTTCTTCCTTTGTCTTCTTTTCTTCATTCCTGCAATTTCATCCAACTTTGAGTAGCTCTTCATTCTTTTAGGAAATTGATGTCAAATATAACTTAAATCACATGATATAGCTATAAAATTAATGAATTGTGCTAACCATAAGTATGCATTTATCACGTTTAGCACTATGTTGCAAGTAATTTATATTATTGATAGATGAAGAAAAATAGGATAGGTACTTTCCACAATTGTATTTATTGAATTATAACAATAATATATGAGAATATCTTCTCATATTTGTACTATTTTAATGACATCGAATTAATTTCCAATTCTTCGATCACCAATCGTCAATATCCCATCAGAAAAAATTTCAACTCATTTAAATGTGTGCTTGTCCAATTTCCTTACGTTCTTATATTCTTTATTATCTTTAAAATATGGAAACACAACCATAAATATGAAGAACTGGAAGTAACATAATCAATACCTTACCTAGTACATTTTGTAATGATCGATAAGATTTGTTTGAAATCACCTTTAAAATTCACTATTTTTCCTTCAAATGGTTGATCCAAACCATTCATATAATATGAGAATATCTCTAAAAGTTTTATCAAGAGTTTAAAAATAATATCAATGCATCATTGGTACTTCGTCCCAAATAATTGATCAAGGCTAGGGACTACTTGCTTTATATTGTATGTTGAAATTTCAATTGGATTAAGAGGAATAACAAATCTTGAATGATTTATTCGGCCTCCCGATAATAAAAGAGATGTAATACCACTTGATGTGATTGTTAATTGATCTTATTTCAAAAGATAGAGTTTTTTAAAAGAAAAGTTTCGTCGAAATCTTCATAACCATATAAAAAGAATCATCCATCTTTTTGTTTATTTAAAATGGTCATTATTTTAGCATAAACAGATTTTGGTCCAATTTTTAGATTCATTATTAGTTTTGATGTTCTTTCATTAAAGAGAATGATTAATCTATTATCAAAATCAATCTCTACTACACTTAAATGATTTTTTCAAGTTTTCATAAAAAAATCAATTAACTATAGTTAGCTCTGCATCTAAATGAATAAAAAAGTAGGTTAAAATTATACTATATGCAAAATATAATCCAAGTAATATTAACGACTAATTTAATTAATTAAGAAGTTAATAGCAAATCCAAGAACTGAACCAATGCATATGGGGGGGGGGGGG
>LTAE01001728.1:40132-51352 GCA_001647135.1 Pontederia paniculata | reverse complement strand
GTTAAAAATTAAAGATCTTGGTGAACCCAAATATTTTTTGGGCATGGAAGTGTTGAGATCACCTAAAGGGATTCTGTTAACTCAGAGGAAGTATGTCCTGCAGTTACTGGCAGATGTTGGTTTAGGAGGATCCAAACCTGCAGTAACACCAATGGAGCAGAATGTCAAATTAACTACTTATGATTATGATCAGTCTTTAAATAAGAATAAGAAGCAGAAGCAGGAAGATGAGTTATTACATAATCCAGGAGAGTATCAGAGAATCATTGGGAGACTCATCTACATCACACAGACAAGGCCAGACATAACATACACTTTTGGTCATCTAAGTCAATTCATGCACAACCCAAAGAAGTCTCATTTGGAGGTAGCATATAGAGTAGTGAGATATCTTAAAAGTTCTCCATGAAAAGGGGTTTTTTTTTTCTCATCTAACAAGGATAATTCTGTAGAAGCTTATTGTGATGCAGATTGGGCATCTTGCTTATTCACTAGAAGATCTTTATCAGCCTTTTGTGTGAAGATTGGAGGGTCATTAGTTTCCTGGAAATCAAAGAAACAGAGTACAATCTCAAGGTCCTCGGCTGAATCAGAGTATAGAAGCATGGCACTAGCTGTAGCTGAACTCATATGGTTGGATAGGTTATTTATAGAATTGTGTCTGCCACTCAAGAAACCAATGTCAATCTTTTGTGATAGTAAGGTTGTAATTCAAATTGCTGAAAATCCAGTATTCCACGAGAGGACAAAATACATAGAGGTTGACTGTTATTTTGTACGTGAAAGGGTGCAGCAACAACTGATCAAATTGAAACATGTTTCGACGACAGAACAAGTTGCAGACTTGCTGACAAAGGCGCTATGTAAACAGCAACATGATCATTTAACAAACAAGTTGGGTTTGTTAGATGTATACAAACCAACAACTTGAGGCGGAGTGTGAGCTCTGCTAGTAACAATGTGGTTTACTGTTACATTGGTGGCATGTTAGACTATGTTACTTAAGTAGTTGTTGTGGTATTAATTATATGCTGAGGTGTACAACTAAAAGATATTTTTACTAATGATTGGTAGTATAAATAGAAGGGGTTGTAGCTTTCATTCTTATGATAATAATAAGAAAAAATTTCTGAGTTCTTCCCCCCAAAATATCTCATCTTCTTCTTCTCATATTTCTTGCTATGTTTATGCTGAAGTTTTCATAGAGATCTGTGATCTTGACACTTATCATTCAAGATGCGTTTTAAATTCATGCGTGGCCATTGGGCCCAAAGCGAACAATATCTTGAATGAAATCGGGGGTGTTACAGAAGGTATCAGAGCCAACCTCGCGTGCTCACTTGAACCATATGTGGGTCGACTCAACGAGGACGTTGAGCCCCGAAGGGAGGAAGATTGTAAGGCCCCAAGATGATGATGAGAATGAAAGTTAGTCCCACATGGACAAAACACGGAGGTGGTCATGGGCTTATATGTAGCATCCTTCCTTATCATTCAAGACGCGTTTTAAATTCGTGCGAGTCATTGGGCCCAAAGCGAACAATATCTTGAATGAAATCGAAGGTGTTACAACGATAATATAATCAAAACAATTATAATTATAAATAATATATGTACACTTGTTTTCTTTGCTTATTTTTTAAGATACTTTTATTGTATTAAGGAAATAAGGAAAAAATGATATTTTATAATTATTAAAAATTTAAGTAAACAAAATTTTAGATGGAATCTGATGAAAGAATTTGATTGATAAGTCGTAATAAACTTGAGGACTAAATTATAAATTTAGAAATTAGAATTAGACATAAAAAATGTTATAGTTTAAAGGATGTTAGAAAAAATAATAATTTAATTTTCAAGGGTTTTGAAAGTTAGATGGAAAACTGCAAGTGGTATAAGATTGATTGTAGAATTTATTCTCATTAATTTTCATTATTCTGTTTGTCTCTTCATCTTGTATTCGCAGCTTACAAAAACTCTTATTCTATCGTATGACAAGAAAAGAAAAGATCAAGCAAAGCATTTTATTAACTATAATTTATGATTCAGAAGCTAGAATGTCAAAATCCCAACTCCTTTTTGAAGTCACTTACCACTTTTAAGATTGTTAAAATATAAATATGAACATATTACTTTTCTTAATAACTTAATATTTTAACATTATTGATGACACATTTAATTTATCAATAATAAAGTAAAGGGTTATACTATAAATTTTTTTCATGAATAACCTCAAACTGTAGTTTTAGTGATTTAGTCTCTAAATTATTTCGCTTTGATATTTTAGTCGTGTCGTTTGATTTTGTCAATTTTTTGTTAAAATTAATTTTCAAATTTATTAAATGACTTCACGTAGAGTTTAAAATATTTTTTATCTTTTATTATATATATTAGTTTAAAAGACTTGTACCATTTTGCTAATCTTTTTTTTAGATTAACAAAATAAGTAATAACAGATTTAAAAAAAAAGAACTAATTCATTGCCAACATGAAAACTTTATATGGTGTGTGTGTGTGTCGCGCTCGAATGAGATCGATGGATCATTTAGTGGATGAAAGTAACAAGCATGGACGTTATATACATAAGCATTAAGCAATATATAATTATGGCATCTATGATTGATGCAACCATGATATCGAATTTATTCTTCCTGTAATCCTCTTTTAAACTCATTTTGATTTCTGGCACACATATTACTTTTCGTTGTCAATCTCAGATTTCGTTTTCTGCTGACAAGTATCTTCCTCAAAATAGTATATAGGCGGCTCAGCTTTCACGTTAATATTATTTTGCGGCACTATATATATCATGTTAAATTATATTTTAACATGTCATATTATATGATCATGTTATCACTCGAGCGTACTGATGCATCTTTATTATCTAGAAACCAGCAAAGGTTCATAACAAAGCCATATCAGCTTGTTGATACAAAAAGTAAAAAACCTAGAAAAAGATGCACGTGCATATATTCTCATAACTCAACTACGACGGCTTAAGTCTACGTAAAGAAATATTGCAGAATTGAATATTGCAAATGTCAGAATTTCTTACCCTCGAAGGGACTTTAGAATGTCGGAGGTCACGCCAAAATATCTATTTGTACGTGTATTATCGAAATGCTATTTTATTTGTCATGTAACATTCATGGATAAATAAATAATAAGTTTCCTATGCAACATAGGAAAAAAAGGGTCATAAGTTCATGCAGAAAGTTTAAATCAATTATTATTCAATACGGCAAATTATATTCTTTAGACAGTGTCTCATAATGCCCTTATATTTGCCTTTGTCGTGCTTTTCCATGTCTAAAGTTATCTAACGAAGAAAAGCCAATTTGTGAGCTCAGAGGGTAAAAAGTCGGCTAGAAAGCAAATGTTCCATCCCATTCATCCAACTGGTTTGATAGCATATGACCAGCACCATCTCCCTCATATATGTCACTTGCATAGTCCTTCATGTCAAAATGCCAAGCTTGCATGAAAAGGTCTTCATGAACTCCTCCTGTAGGTAAGAGTTCCTGATCACCGAAGTCCACAAAGTACTTGGATAGGTCGGTTTCTTGCAGTTGCATGGGCACTGAGGTGGCCATGGTGCTGCTACTGGGAGCTGTTGGCAGTGCATTTTGTAGTTTCAATCTCTGAAACTGTTGCAACTCTCTCTGACTGAAGCACACAGCTCTGAGTTTTATCCAACATTCAAGTACTATGAAAGGCTATGACAAAGTTAACTATAATAATTTTACTGATCTGATATAGTAGAATAAAGTAACTTAATTGCACTTGATTTAGGTTAATGCCCAAATTGACTGTAAAATGACGGAAATGAATAAGATGTATGTACAGAATAGAACAAAAAAAATTGTCTAGAAGATTATGTTGAGAGCATATCTCTTTCAAAGATATCGACTCCAAAGTTCGTAAGTCATTTATTATTCATATATGATTTGATTCAAGCAACATTGGTTGACTCAGGGGTTTATGTTGAGAAGAAAAGATTAATAACCCGAAGTTTGAATTTTAGAAAGTCATGATTAAATATATTTTTATCATTTTCATTCGAATATCGGATTAGTCAAATACTAATTGTCCTCCTGAAGATTAATGAGTCTTAGACTTTGATAGAAAAAAAATATAATTTTAAAATAAATTGTAATATAATTGGAAAACTAATTCAGAGTCAGGCAGAATCACTTTGATAGAAAAAAGGGAGCAATCTTCGGCACCTGCTCGATCAGGAAGATCTCTCCATTTGCCTTCTCCATGGGCATTGATGTACTGAACAAGGATATTGTCTTCTTGAGCTGACCACGCTCCTCTTTTTAACCCTTCCTTGGTGCAACAAGGCTTCCTACCCATATTCTTATTCGTTGCTATTCCAAACTATGTCCACAACGTCTACACACAATTGCAAAGCAGGAACCCTGTATACATATATGTAGTGTACCCCATTGTAAGTCAAGTTCGCCCTAAAAGTGTGCAGGTCTGTATCTAATAGTCAAGAGTGGGCATAATCCATTAATGGCTTAGAGTTATTGAACGTTCAAGTAATTATTGGCATCAGTCACTCAAGGTAAGTTTATAGAGTAACAGTTTTAACTTCCAAATCAATGTGGAACTCCCTACCATACCATGCAAATTCATTGCTGTGACTTGTGCGAATTAATCTCTTGATTGCGGAAGGAACAACTTGAAAAGTAATTATCCTTGATCGGCTTATTTGCCGACAATAGTAATTGTACTGATCATTCATGTATCAAAAATTTCAAGTACTAATTGGCATGGTTTTATGACGGCTGCAATTCAATATACTATTGGCAACGTGCAACCTGCATTTGGCCAGGACATGCAAATTGCGCTGCACTGGCCGGCTAACCCCAACCACATGTTCAATTGCGAGTTGTGGCATCTCCACTGCAAGTTGTAGCAACTTGGTACGCACCCAAAGCAGATGAAGCTTAATTAGTAAAGTTATATCTCTGTCTTAGTTAATGCTTGCTATAACAAGTCGCCAATTTATTGCTATCTCATCCAACCGGGAGCCTTGGTTAGGTAGTTCACGTGTACGTGGCCATGATATTATATATATATATATATATGTATATATATATATTTATATATAATGTATGTAGATGTGTGTGAAGCATTCCACGGCAATTAGGTCAATTGATATAAAAAAACCCCAGAATATATGAATGTTAATTTAATTTGATGATTTTTCAATTGATATAAAAAATGTTCATGAACATATACCAAAAATATGACTTTAAAGGCAAAAGTGAAAAAACACAGAGACTTGTGATACTTAAGGAAAAGTTTAAGTGTCAGTTTAGGCATATAGTTTGTCGGTTGACAAAATTGATTACACCATTAGATTAATATCAGCATATTTATATTTCAAATTGTCGACTATTAATTTTTGCATTCACTCAGGGAGGGAGTCAAGACCAGAAGTTAGGGGGCCCTTTTTTTAATATGAGGCTGAAGCGATATACTAATTTAAATTCAGAATAAAATGTAATGAGTTACAACAAAAAAAGGTATTGCTAACATAGTTAAAATATAATTATTTTTTTTAAAAAAAAATGTTATTTATTATATATAAATATATAAATTAATATCATATGAAAATATTTTTTTAAAAAAACAAAAAAAATGTAGTACATTTAAGAGTTATTCCACATTTCATGAAAATTATAAATAACAAAAAATATAACATCATGTTAAAAACCTAAAGAATTATAAAAAAATGGTTAGTTTAATTTCTTTCATGTTTAACTTTTCATGCTTTAGATATTAAGTTTTATGTTAAACCACAAATTATGGATTTTAAAAATAATTATGCTTTTTGCAGATTCTATTTATGAATAATTATATAAAACTTCCAAGGGGCAAATTGGAAAATGAGGATGTAGGGCAGCCTGATATAAAACTCCAAATGAGCAATCGCTTTGAGACATTTCTTTGAAAAAAATTTTCTCTCTCCTTGGTGCAAACTGCAGAATCATGTTATGGCATTTTTTCCTTCTCTCCTATCTTGCGAACTCAGATTTCTTATGGTCTGCACTTCAACGTATCGATGTGCGTCTCAACCTTTAGATCCAACAACCAGGCGTTCAGATTTGTGCCTTAGTCCTACAAATCCTTTAGATCAATCTCTTCGTGCTTGGTGGACTTATTTGGTTCCTTTCCATGCTATTTTCATCCATATTGTGAAAGCTTGAAAAACTACATGTATGAGAAGAAAACTGTTAGATAAGAATGTAAAAACATTCATAAAAAAATCATTAGAGACAATTTGAAATTTCTATTGACTATTGTAATCTTTTTCAATCACCTGAACATATGAATATTCAAATTGTTTTTTATATTTAAAATAATAATTAAGAAAATGGAGAAAATCATTGATGGGAAGACAAGTATGATAATCTGACATATTGTCCAAAATAAAGTATTGATAATCTTCTTTTATAATCTATGCTCATTGAGTACATTCTTTGGAATAAAATAGTATATACTCTAGAGAAATATAAGAGGAAGAAAAAGGATAACTGCAATCAAATGTGTTATTGTCACTCCAAAAATTTAGAAACAATGATGGTGGTGAAGACGAGCTGTACGATAATCCAACATTTATGTAAAGTTAAGTCATCCATGTATTTAATGTGACGATAAAAAAAAATTACAGGACTATCACTTTTTTTCTTTTGGGCGACAAAGAATAAATATCATGATCTTTGCCTAGCAAAAAAATTAAATGAGTATCACTAGCACCAAATTTAACTAACTTTAATGAGTTTTAGTCGGATTATCATTTAATTCCGAAATGAGATCCCGAACTTTCAATTGGTTGTATATAAATAACAATGCATGATTATTTCAAAGAAATATATACTTAAGTATATTATAAGGAAATAAATTCGGTGCTGCAAAGAAGTACTATTTTTATAATTAAGTTTCTACAACTAAATTGTGAATCTTAGTTTGAAAAAAAGATAATCTTGATCAGAAGCTACAACTCATGAATATAACATTAATATATTTGCAAATATATTGATTGAAAATCAAATTTCATTCTGCCACAGTACAAAATGAACTTTTTTTGTGCTGCTTGTTCACTAGGCAGATCAATAAGAGATTCTCGCCATTGGAGCCAGATGCATTGAGATGGGAATGTCGGGGCTTCCTCGAGAGGGAGGAGATGATGGTAACAAGATAGAAATGGTTGCTTCTTCATCAAAGAACGACATGTTCTATTAGAGAACTCGGTGCTTGGCCGGGACAGATCATTCTGGTCAATGTAGCTAGATTTTTTTTCAGTCCATCAACAGATCAAACCATCTCTCGCACGAGCGTTCAGGCAATCATATCATGCTGGATTTTTTTCTGATCATGGTAATGATGAGAGGCCGCTGCACATTAGGGTTTTAATGGCAAGATAAATTATTCATCGTTTGATGAAAATTCGATGGTCGTGATGATTATAAAAATCTTGTCATTGATTATAAATCAATGGATATGATCATGTTGCTCAGCCTGCTTAATATCCTCATTTTCCTCAACGATTATTTTCAAGAAGTTGAAAGAAATATATGTCTAACTAATTAATTTGATTTATTACTCAACAATCAATTTATTTGTATGTATATAATATTTTTCGTCGATGTTTACCATATATTAATTACATTTAAAAGTATTTGGGAGCTCCAAAAGAGTTCTAGTTTGTTACTATATAAATGCTATTTAATGTATGTTATATATAACTACTAATTATTAAAGGGGGCAGGGAACGTGTAGCGCACTTTTAGTGTAGTGCGTGTAGCGCAACAGAAAGTAACGACACTATCTGTACAAAAAAAATTTAAATATTATTCATTTGTACAAAAAGTGTCGTTACTTCCTGTACAAGTGTGCTACACATTCCTTTTTCCCATAACTAAATTCCAAAAAGTGGCTATATCCCTGCATCCACTCCTTAACGATGAAATTAGTACTTGTATTTCCAAACTCTCAAACAGTTTGTCATTTCATTTTTAGATAACTTTTCTATTAATGTGTTTTCTTTATATTCATTTAACTATATTACCATTTATTGTCATTTGAAAAATAAAATAAAGATACAAAATGACATTTTGAAACAGGAAAACACAAATTTGACTTTTATTATACCTTTCACAATAGAAATATTTTTATACTTTCAAATAACTATATAGTGCAAATGCATATACAATTGATTAGATAAAAGAAAGTAATATTTTCGATACCAAGAATATTAAATGAAAGATATAAAACGTGCATAAGTTAACATGTAGTAAAGAAAACAATCCTAAATATTAGTGCTCCACAGGTTACTATTTTATCTTTTAGCTAGCTTTGATTATAATCAGTTTGATTTGAGCGACTTTGTCATTATTTTTGCCAAATATCTTTCGCTCGATCTTAATTAGATTCACCAGACATGTTTGATTGAATTAGTTTTTAGTACTTTATGTTTATGTCAAGTTTGATTGAAGTGAATATTCGTTGATGCCATAGTATAAAAGCTTTAGATTACTTTCTTTTATGATTTTACTAAATCTATAAATACATTAATTTGATCGCATGTAGTATACAAATATAAATACAAAATAAAGAACTGAAATAAAATGTTTAACAAAAATAAGATCGTGGTTTAATGACATGCATTTCCCAACCAAAAGATTTTCATCATTTTATATCTATGGTTAATATATCTCTCAAATCCAACGGCTTAAAAATAAATACTACTTATGACTTTAAAAGATGAAACTTCTTATCCGTTCGTCCATTCAAAAATAACTCTTAGGGAAAAACATATTCTGAAAAAAAAAAGATTATCAGAAAGTGTATGTGTGTATATATATATATAATTATTTTATTTTGTTTTTTCCCTGTAAGAATATAATTATTTTATTTATTGTAAGATAAAGCTTTCCCCGTTACATTTATTAGTTTCGGACAATACTGAAGTCAATTTTTCTTGGTTAGTTCTTTTCAAATTAATATGAGAAAAATACCTAACCGAAGGTAAAAGCACACATTTCCCTAATTGGTAACTACAACTCCTAGAAAGCTTCTATTTTTTGTCGGCAGCTGGTTCCTAGTTGATAAGAACAGTAGCCCGTACTTCTTTTGCAGTCTTGTCTTATTCCCTTCTACTTTTTTTCCCATTTGTTTTATTAATTTAGATAAAAAAAACAGGAGAGATAATAAATCCAATTTTACTGCTTTAGCAGGACACTCAAAATTGACCGTCTCTCACAAAACGAATCAATCGAGTGTTCCTTAATTTTACTCGCTGCCACAACATTAATTTGTAATCAGCTGCAGGAACAGAAAATGGCAGAAAAAGTGAATCTTCGGACCAGAACTAATTTAATGGCAGACATGACTGAAACTTCAGAAAGGAGCGGATGCAGATGGTACAGCAGCAAATCTTGTGGTTAACTTATGTCTCCAAGGAACTAGTTTGTTATTTGTTGCAGTGAAAAGTTAGTCGTAAATAAAAATTACTTTCATTTTGGAGCTTATTGCAAGGTTTTTTTCTCAGCAAGATGAAAGATAGATTTTTACCAAACCAAGTGCTATTGCATCATCAATCAATCTTACTTTCTACTACAATGTAAATTAAATAATCCAAGTATTTTCCTTTTTTGATAAATTAAACTAAGGTTAAACAAGTTTCACTAGGTAATTTGAGTTGGGTTCCTGATATTTCATTCTTCAACAACTCTTTTTCTTCTCAGCATATAGTTCATGTAAGTGTTTTAATTTTTAATATGAAAATTATAAATTCATGTTAGCAACTTTCAAGTTGCAATATCTTCATGGAGTAACAAAACTGGAATACTAATAATAACCAATCAAAGAGACTGAAAAAAATTTATAAAGATATAAATAGTTCGGACACAAAATGAAGTTATAAAATTAAATGAGTCCAAAGTAAAAGTTCAAAATCATTAGTTAAATTTAGGGTAGTTCACATTCTTAAAAAGGTACTTTTTGAGGCATTAATTAAGTAGTTGGCAACAATCATGATCTGAAACCTTCACTCACAGAATACATTAATGCAGAAATCGGATAGTAGTAAGCGGCCTTCATGATGGATGCTGAGCAAATGCAAATATGTCTTCTTCTTTTTTTTTTTCGAATAGTGATCGTTTTATTATTTCTTTTAGCTCAGTCCATTATCATTTTGATAAAGCTAAAGGAAAAAAATGTGCATCGTAAGTATCAACATTTATTATTGATATGAATGTTATTTATATCTTTTTACCAGTAGATATTATTACTTACTTAAAAAGTGTGCGACCCCTTTTAAAATATTATGTTTGGATAATTACGATGTTCATTGATTTATGCGTCAAATTTTGAATGTTTAAAATAATACATAATCCTAATAGAATAGGAGCTAGTAACTACTAATAATCTTGGAAATCGATGGTTTTATACTGTAAAATGATATATATTTTATCTTGGTAAATAGACTTTTCTCACATGTGTATAGAATTTTGTGATTGAATATTTATTTATATTCTTGTAATTTCAACTAACGAAACAGTATTAATGTTTAACTATTGTATTTCATATTTTACTTCATTCTTTCTTTTTCTTATCAATATGAAATAACTTTTTTATTTCGTTATTTTCAATTGATAAAATTTGCCTTAGAAAAATGATAAAAGAATGTTTTTTTAAGAACGATACTTTTAAAGAATTGTATGTAAATTAATATTAATTCAAAAATGAATATATTAGTTATTATATTATGAAAAAGAAGAAATATCTCATGCGCACAAAAATATTACATTATATGTTCTCATGTCCTCATTCATAGTTATTAATTAATTTAAATATTTATATTTATCAAACACTTTGATTATATTTACTAATCAAATTATTAATTATTAATATTTAATTTCTAGACATTAACTCCCTAAGCAAATTGTCAACGTTGCCAAACAAAATCCTCGTATATTAAATGTTTTATTAGGGTCATGTTACTGTTATGAAATTCTTGTCTACTTTAATACAGCATTTTGACCAGGAGGCAAGATGTACCTCAAGATTATTTGAAACAAATAACGTTTTATTGCGCTTTTGGAGGTAATCACTTAATTATTTAATTTTCTATTTTATTTTTTTCTATGACAATATATATATATATATATATATAATGAAAATAAAACTTTAAAATATTTT
>LTAE01001728.1:6451-37228 GCA_001647135.1 Pontederia paniculata | reverse complement strand
ATATATATATATATATATATATATAGTCGATATGCATGTTTTGATAAATGACGTGTAAAGAGATAATTGTAAGCAATTTTGTACTGAAGCTTATATCTTGTTATGAACTTTATTATTTAACGTTTGCTATTTAGGACTAGATGTCACATTTTCATAAGAATATAAAATTTTGTTTGTAAGCCCAGCCCGAAACTTCATCAGAGCCCAATGGTACATTGGTAAATTTTCTTTAAACTAATAGGTACATTGGAGAAGAAGATCCAATCCGCCAACGTGATTCCTTTCTATCGAACGATATACAAATAAAATTAGGTGTACAATTAGGAGTAATTAATTATATCTGATGTTAAGATTAACGATGTTAATTGATCGATTAATGTTGATTAGTATGATTACTAAATCTGCTGAGGGATTAATTGAAGAAACTGATAATTGATTACGAGATTAAGTAGATAATACTAATGAAATATGATAACACGTACCGGATGTAGTGCATATTAAATTGGTTAGATGTTAGAGTTTATGTTGATGCTTGATGCACATGATTGCCATGAATAACATAATTAGTTAGCAGGTAATCATACTTATTAAAATATGTACATATATAAGTATACTTGCGTGTAATATTTATGGGACTGATATGATTTTCTGAACTGGTGAGAGGTTAATTAGCATATATAAGAAGTTCGATAAGTAGGATTAAGGCTATTTAGTCTGAAATTTATATGCAAGGGACTAACCTAATAAGTATGTTAGATGAGCGAGTGCTAATTAAAGAAAAGAAGATGATGAATAGTTGAAATTCGTAATTGAGCTATAAATGTGCAACTTAATTAATTAGTAAATGATTTGCAACTAACTGAATTGGAATAATACAAATAATATGCTAATAAATCTCATATGTAAAGAAATATTATCGTGCATACAAAATTGCATGCATTTGGTACAATCACAGACACATAAAGTATATAATATTCATATTTTAAATTTTAGATAAAATATCTCATATGTTTTTATGTGTATATAGAATGCACCTATAATACGTCTTATTTAGATAAATATTAGTATACATATAAAATTAGATGCAATCACAAACAATACGTGAGACTCACATTTTAAATTTTAAATAAAATATTCTTTTTTAATCTCACTGTCTTTATGTATTGTGATTGCATCAAATGTACCTAATTCTGTATGCATGTTAATACACCTCACATTATATATATATATATATATTAATTTCGAGGATGAAATTTATTTTAAGGAAGTAGAATGTGATATCTATGATATAATTCATATAAGATTATAAATATTAATTGTATATTTATGTGTTTAATATCTACTATAATATATGTGTTTAAGTGTGTATTGTAGTTCCAATTTTCATATCACTACAAAAATTTGAGCTATTAGCTATTGGGCATTTCGTACTTAATCAATAGCTAATTTTATCACAAACAATCTTACCTATAGATTTGTGATAGATTTGAGACATCTAAAATTTGTCACTGATATCTCGTCACTAATAGTGACAACTTATTTTTGTCACTAATTGCATCTTTAAATCGGTAACAAATTCGTCACTAATAGGTCATAACAATGAGGGATTTTTTTTATTTTTGAACTTAAAAATTGTTCATATTCCGTCTTTATATTGTCGTTAATCAGTAGCTAAACAATCGCAAATATTTGTAACAAATCTGTAACTAACTGGTCACTATTCAGTGAGTATATTTTATTACAATTTGTCCTCCACTTTACAGATCCCGTAATAAAGTCGTCACAAATCTGTAGCAAAACAACAATGTATTCTTAACAAAATATTTTCTATAATGAAAAATATTATATATACATCAATTCAAATTGCAATATAAACATACAACGAACAACATCACATAATAGTTTAACATCACATATAATCCAACACAAAGCTTAACTTTCACATCATAAAATTCAACATAATATTTAATATAATAACCAGACACAATAGTCCAACAAATTCAACATAGTACCATAGTAGTCAACACAATTAATCTCCAACACCAAATCTAATAATTCGACATGACAATAATGTATATGTGACCATAAGAGGACAAAATATGGCTCAACGATACATGTAAAGATAGTAATGACAAAAGTGTAGTCACAATTAGATCTCGTAGTTAATTATTTCTTATATTGGATGACGAAGTACTCGGTCCAACAGCAACAACATCATATATGGAATTAAGCAAAAGTCGCTTGAGCATATGTTCAAAGGCATCTCATGGCTAACAATAGCTATCCATCAGTGATCCAAATGTATTCTTCATGTGATCATCCACAACATCACCAACAACACCCTTAAAGCGATCGATCGTACTATCTTGCATGAATGTCGAACAAAATGAAGAATTGATATTCTGACCAACAGACACGACTGAACCAATAGATGAGACTGATGTACCCAAGCCACGAAGAAATCCTTCCCTGGTTGTCCCACCTACTTTTTTCCATAGTTCTACATCAAGTGATGGCTGTGTGTCCCGATTTTCACCGTACTTTTCAATCACTTTAGAATTATAGTCTTCTTGAAATGATAAAGAAAATAATTAGTAAACAATTATTTTTTTAGGAAATTAAATTAATTTTTTTTCAAAACGTACAAAGACTTTATGTGAGTACTCGGTGACGAAAGTTTTTTGTCTTTTTACTCTTATGCGTGAACTCATAAACTTCTCTATAATCAATCGGTCCTTTATTTTTTACCTCCTATATTGAATAATATATCGAAGTTAGCAAATGTTTACTTTCATATATAATATTACTACAAAAATATATAAAATATAGCAAACAACGCTTGTGGCTCGAAAAAGGAATTGACCCTCTAGTGTGTAAAGCAACTTCAGACTTTGAAGCATGATTGTTTTTCGCCGTTGTCGAACTTTTTCTCCACTCCTCTGAACTCCTGCAAACAAAAAAATTCACTAACAAATAGTAAGATATTATCGAATATGTAGTGAATAAAATTTTATGAACTTCTACCATGCATCACAAAGTGATTGCCAAACATCACAATTTAATCTAGCAGGAGGTGAATCACGTGCTAAGGATATGTTATTATTTGTTTCCTTCATCATCTTAACTCCATAATTGTATAATTGCGAACGCAAACGATGTTGGGCTACAAACATAAAAACCTTTTGTATGACCTATCGAGCTAGTCCATGCTCAAACTTATGATTCTTCTGAAATAAGAAAAAACCATCATTAATTTAAAATATATATGAATTAACTATAAATAAATTAACTTTTTTACCAAAAAATGATCAAACATTCGCTCTTTAACATCCCTCGGAACAAATGTAATATTTTGAACTCGTAAAAGAGGATCCAACTGTGTTTGAACTTTAGAGAGAAAGAAATTAAATTTTATTGTGTAGATTTCAATGCTTCTTTAAATGCAAGATAACAAAGAGAGAAAGAAATCTCGATCAATACAATTTCATATTTTCATCAATGTTTAGTCCAAAGCAATATTGTTTCATCAATTTCAGATCACTAAATACTTCTGATCATAATGCAGCAGATGCTTGTAGTTTATATATGTTTCATGGTTTCCCAGTTTGTACAATGCCCAGGGCTCAAGTACTTGTTTAGTACTTATTATTCTAAGATGATCCAAGCAGCAAAATAGTTCATTTAGCAATTGATAATTAATCCCATAATACATGGAGGATGGGGACGAGAGGGAGGGAGGTGGGAACCTTTTTACGGCACATAGAGAGAGAGAGTGGTCAATGAACGATTTCATTGCCATCTCTTGAAAGTTTTCCCAATATAAATCATACAACAAGGAAAAATGTTCTGAACATATGATATGAAGGAAAACTTTTTTGCACATTGTAGTATTGATCTTTTCATCTGAAGTCCTTGTCTCTGAGGTACAACATATATGCACCATTCACAAAGAGAGAGAAGTCCTTGTCTCTGAGGTAACAACATGCACCATTCACAGAGAGAGAGTGAGAGAGAGAGGAATTCTTACCTTGGAGAGGAGGCACATCAGTGACTGCATTTGGTTCCTGGCAACGGAGTCACCAACGAAGGCCAAGGACTTGCCCTTGAGTCCTTGATGACCTCCAGGAACCACGCCGAGTTGAATTGCGACAGCTCACAGCCGTCGGGCTTCCACTTCCACTTGAGGTACTCGGAGTCTGGCCGTCCAAACTTCAAAATAGTTCTGGTGCTCCTGGATGGTGAAGCAGGTCGCGTTGGTGTAATACGGCCCCCGGCGGCGGCGAACTTACAGCGGCAGCCGGCAAACGAATGGTGGTAGGGCGAAGGAAGGACGACAGGCGAAATGAGGAGGAAAAATAAAAATCAGGGTAAACTACCCCAAGAGGAGAGAAAAAGAAAGGTCTTGAAAGCGGAGCTAGTATTCAATATGTAACATGTAACAAACACATAAGAGCTTTTGTTTTGCTGGTTAGCACACGTTGAATTGAGTTGAAAGGTCCAATGTCAATTCTCCACTTGTTATTATTTTTTTCTCTCTTTGAAATATTTAGTTGTATTATTATTTATCATTTATGCCTCTTACTAATATTTAAATTTATTTTTATTTTATCATAATTATCTATATGTTTAATATTTTTCAATCACCATCGGCTTTTTCACTTTTTTTAATAATTAAATGTAACTATTCGACTAAGGCATGAAAATATAATTTTTGAAAGTTTAGAATTTGAAAAATTAAAGTCCTGGTAATTGTTCCTATATGTTAAAGTATACTAAATATGATTTTTAATAAATTTTAGAAAGAGTTTTAGTTAGGTAAAATGAAGGGACAAAAATAAAAAAATCTGTAAAACTATCGATTTTATTTTTCGGATCAAAATTTAGATTTTGATTCCTTTGAAATTTAGTTTTATAAATATTTTCTTTGAATCCAAATGGGGGGTAATTTCTTATTTACATATAATGTCTTAAGTAAATGATCAAGTCATTTACTTAAATTACATTGCATGTAAATAAGATCAATTTCATGACCAAAGACACTACACTTTTAGGCCGACTTTAAAGTCGGTAACTTGCAAGGATAAGAACTAAAAACCTTTACTTTTACTACATACTTATTCACCCATCATCTTCATGTCCGAAAACTACATTGAAGACAATGCTAACTCCTTTTCTTTGGATTACTCTACAAATTTCAGTTGAACAAGTTATTTTTTGGTAATGGTTTACCCTCCTATTCTATAAATTTCTACTTTTTATGAAGCATAACATACTTAACTTGCTCAAGGGTAGAACACACTCTAGCTGAAATTAATTCTATAACTGAAAATTTCTAAAGACTAAATGTTAGCTTCGACTCCTTCAAAGATTATAAAACTCCTCCTATTATATACTTTTGGAGTCTACTTTCCATAGGCTTTGAAAATGAATAATTCTGAATTGTATATTAGAAGTTATGAGTAAATGATTAGGACTCACTATTGTTGCTTTCTAAAATGGTTGGTCTGAATTGTAAATTATGCAATAAATAGTATTCATATAACGAGTTCATGATAATTTTATATCACATACTAATGAAAGTCTACTTTCATATAAAATTAGAATTACAATCATAATCTATGTAAATCGCAAGTTATAATTTTTATATTGTACATCACACAGTCTGTCAGGACTCTGAGATGAAATAGAACATAAGCAAATCTCTGAATTTTTTGAGACTTCCCTAGGCAAGATAACACTTTGATCTTTATTGATTTCATCCTCTGAAAGTATAGTTTCATTTCAAATTGGAATGGTTTGATTTTAGTAAGTATTGCATGAGTTATAAATTTTATATTCAACATCACTCAGTATGTCAGAACTCAAAAATGTATCAGAACAGTATTATTTAGTTGATTTTTTTATGATTATTACAGAACAATTTAGAAGAAGATATTTATATGGATTACACTTATAAGATTTAGTTAATTTGTAGTATCTAAATATGTTGTGTTTCATAATTGTTATGAATTTTATAACTGACTTCACTCAATCTGCCAAGTGCAAAGCTGATACAAATAGATGCTATGAAGTCCATGAAATAAAATCCTTAGTGATGCAATTGTACTTATATATGCATTGCAAGTGTTTTGGGACAGGTTGTATATGAGTTCATCAAATGAATGAATCTCTAATGCTATTATNTCCCCTGGCTTAACGAGAGAGGACGGCCTGACCTCTCGCCTCCGGCAAGGAGACTGAAGGTGGAGCCTTCCTTTGTGAAGAAGAGAGAGGGAGGGGACAGACCCACATGAGAGGAGGCTATAGGCCTCACAAGTCACAAGTCTCTCCCTTCCTGATTATTTAATATAAATTATTTTATTATTATGATACACTTATCTTTCTAATATATATATATATATATATATATATATATATAATATTGCCTGTGTTATTGATACATTGTGATAATATCATGTGATATATCAAATGAATTATGACATACTTCTTCTATATTGTAATTGATTGATCGTAATAAGTCGCGACTTACGGATCAAACCAAGGTTTGAATCGGGATCGTGACAGTTTATATACGCGCGAGTGTGTTTTTTTTTTACATATTATATATGTTAGAACACCATATCTTAAAATATAATATAACATAATATACTTGCTCGAATACAATACGTTAAAATAATCATACGTAAATCCTAAAATAAAATTATGAAAGCATATTAATAAATATGGCATATTCATAACAAAAAATTCTAATTCAAATGTTATATATGAGAAACATTTGTAAGCAACTAATTAGATGCGCACTTTGCCCATTGAAATATTTATAAACTTTTTTCCATCAAAACATTTTTAATATGATTAAGAAAAAAAATGAAAAATGTAGTGCACAACTAACTAGTGTATACGGGCCTGAGTTTTTATTAGTCACAGTTTTCACTATTCAGCTCTGCGATAGATCGGGTCCTTATCATAAGTGCAGTCTTCATAATCCATATAATCAATATGGTTTTTTTAATTATATGAACTACTTAATATCACTATCACTAGTATAATAAAATTTGTCCATACGAATGTAAATACCAATTGTACACTAAAATAATTCCCATTTTTTTTTTAGAAAAAGAGGTACTTTGTTTGTTTAAAAAGCTAGCCTTGGTTTCCTTTTTAAGATCACTAAATCAATATATATTATTCCAAATGGCATAGGCCTCTTACTAATATTATATTATTTACAAAAAGTCTCTTGATGGCTTGTGGTTGACATGCAAGGAAAAAGATAACAGTACTCCTCAACATCTTGTGCTTTATTTTGTTTTCGTTCCATGTCCAAACTTGCCTTGCTAAAAATTTGTGAACAGCGGCTAAAATCATGGTTGGAAAGCAAATGTTCTTCCCCAATCGCCCATTACATCCTCCTCCAACTGATCTGGTAGCATATGACAGCTACTACCATCCCCCTCATATATATCACTTGCATAGTCCTTCATGTCACCATGCCAATCTTGCATGTAAAAGTTTTCATCAACTCCTCCTGCAGGTAGCAGCTCCTGATCAATGAAGTCCACAAAGTACTTGGATAGGTCGGTTTCTTGCTGGAGCACTGAGGCCATGGCACTGCTACTACTCTGAGCTGCTGGCAGTGCAGTTTGTAATTGCTTGGCCTCGGCGTCCTCATGGACGACAGGTACTGGATACACTTTGTTGCACCTCACCGCCTTCGTTCGGATCACTTCATGATGAGGCCGGTCCATTGCTGCAGCTCCGGTCGTCTCATGATCTTTTGCAGAATCCGACTGTGGCTTTGGCGGGGCTTTCATCTTCTTGCTCAGACATGTGTTCCAGTAGTTCTTGATCTCGTTGTCTGTTCTTCCAGGCAATCTTCCAGCGATGAGGGACCATCTGCAGAAGATAAAAAAAAAATAATACATGATCTTAATTAGCTAATAAACAATAGTGCAAAGTTACGGCAGCCTTGTGATGTGATCTACCGGTTGCCGAGTAAATTGTGAAGCCTAATGATGAGGTCCTCTTCATCAGATGATATGTTTCCTCTTTTGATATTTGGATTCAGGTAGTTCAGCCATCGGAGGCGGCAACTTTTCCCACAACGTTTCAGACCTGCATGCAAACACGTACGTAGATTCGACATGCAGCCAAACTTATGATCTGAAATCCACTAGAAATTAAGCAACTCAAAGCAAACTCTGAAACTTAATTCTTATCGACATTGCCGCATGAGAATTAAGGTAAAAATGACTGAAGAAATTAGCAAGTTTATCTGCACCTGCTCGACCAGGAAGATCTCTCCATTTGCCTTCGCCATGGGCATTGATGTACTGAACGAGGATTCTGTCTTCTTGAGCTGTCCATGCCCCTCGGTTCAGCCCTTCCTTCTTGCAACAAGGCTTCCTACCCATTGTTAATTATTTGTTTCTATATATATATTCCAAATCAAGTTCACCAACTATATAATTACGTCCACGATCACAAAGCAGGAACCCCATATTTATATGTGCGTTTCTGCAATCTGCATGCATGGCAAATTTGCACTAGATCAAGCGTTCAAGTCAGTAGCCTATAGACAAAAGATGCGGTTAATTCCATTAGCGTAGGTTTATTGAATGTTCAAGTAATTATTGCCATGACTTAGCCATCAGACTAAGGTGTACCACTCAAAGCTAAGTTTATAGTAACTGTTGCAAATACGAGACAAGAGAGAAAGAGAATAAAGCGCATGAAAAAAAAAAATATACTAGATTTATGAGATTTATTTTTAACTAAGCTACGTTATCAGACGATGACAAAAATATTATTAATAAAAATTTTACAGAAAAAATAACAATAATTCAAACAAATTCTTAACTTCAATCATAACATTACACAAAAATAGGATGCCTATCACAAAAGAATAGGAATTCTGACTAAAAAAGCAGAACCTTCAAAATTTTTCGAGAGGGGACTCCACCTCCCACACCCTCGGCAGGGATCTCTTGGATCCCCTCAAATTCGCTATTCGGGCAACGAGACCCCACATACGAGAGCAACTTTAAGTACATTCGCTATCCGGGCAACGAGACTCCACATACGAGAGTGCCTTTAACTACAGAGAGTGTCATACAATTGAAGAATAGATAAACTTTCAACTGAATTAGAATTCAAAGCGTTCTCAACAGCACTCAGAATTCCCTAAACTTTCTTGCTTCACGGAAGGAACAATAACTTGAAAACTTCAACTTTCCATTTCAATTCTCACTCGTTTTTATTTACTATTTAGCTTTACTTTTCTTGAGAAGTTTACCTGTTTGGTTTTCTGATCGGTGGCTGCTAGATAGAATGCTTTAACTCTGTTACTTGTGGTATTGGATGTCTAGCAAAGGAAACTGTTTGTTCACTGTTTAGGGTAGCAGCTGAGACAAGTTGCATGCAGATGAACATTAATGGAATTGAACAACTTTTCTACGAGTTAGTTCCAACATTATGAGTTATCTGTTGCACTTATCCCTTGCAATAGTAGCTCAATTAATTTTTACCATCTTCCATCTTTTGCCTATAGGGTTAGGAGCCTGAAAATCTAAGAGATTTTAATGTGGCTTTGTGTTGCATATTGTGACGGCGGCTAGTGGATATGGGCCTATGGCTTATTATTAGTAGGAGGTGTCATTGAATTGGTAACCTTGACCTCTACTCTTCTTTCCTTTTTGCTGCTTATGGAGAGAAAGCTGTTCCTTTGTTTAGGATTCATCTGAATTGTCTCTTTGTTATGACTTGAATTATTACTCTGTATTCAAAATTATGAAAGAAAAAAAAATTGAGAGAAAAAAAAAAGAATTTGTAGCGGTAGCGGTATGGACCCTTGTAAATATGGGTTAGAATTTTATGATGTACTCTTTTCTTTTGACATAGTGAAAACTTTTTGATGGCGACCTTCTTTGTTCGTGGATGTTTTCCTCTTGTTCACATTGATCAAGAGGATTTTACCACGTTAAAATATATATGTCAATTTTTCTTTTTCGTTTTATTCGTTGTTTTGATTCTTAGTCGATCCCTCGTCCTATATATATTCCCAACAATATCACCCCTGCTTGTGGCCCCTCCCCAACGTATAGAATCCACATGCATTCATAAATCAGAGGTAGGCAAAGGCCCCTGTAGATGGATTCATTCTTAGGAAGTAAGATAAGTCACTCACCTTAGCAGTTTCCATTACTGGTGTCTCAGCAGTCCTTCAAAAGTTCCACATCTGTTGAGCTAACACTCTTACTTTTATGCTCAGACAAAAGAATTTTCAACAAGTGCCCTACTTCAGTCCTTCTGAGTTCATTCTTTCTTTGGTCCTTTTTTTCCCTCTTTTAACTTTTCTTCTTTACCTCACAATTTAACAAATTAGAAGGTCCTTTTAGCTTTGTTCATGTAATGCCAATTTAACAAAAATTACTGAAATTAAGAATTGTGCATAAGGGTATCAGATATAACACTAAATCCAAAATCATTAACTTGTCCTTGGTCATAATTCATAGTTAAAGTTACAATATGTTGATGTTATGATATATGTGAATAATGGGGTCATTGACCAGGGTAAAACCTGTTGGATTCTGTTTGATCATGTGGTGTGGAATGGACAATAATTATTTAGCTTCATCATTCAATTATGTTGAACATTGTGTCTATGAAGTAGGTCATAAATGTTGAATATATACATAGCCGCCTAATTGTATTCCATTGATTCTAGCATCTAGTCTAATATTGAATCAATTATACAGGGCCCCCCTTTTGTTGCCCAACAAGGTTGATCAAGAAGTTGGCATGTGTCATGCTTTTGAAGAGATTGGAGCTTAATTAATTAGGCGATAAAATTTTGTATAGATCCTCAGGCCTAGAAATGTTTTACATAAGTGCACAACCATATACATTTAATCACTTATCACAATTCATGTCTCCCTCTGAAATTATATCATGCTTGAAAGTACCCTAAATGAGCATGGTGATCATATCATATTAATGTGTATGTTAAGCCGCGGACGCAAATTTTGAATATGAGGCATGTAGAAGATGTGCACATGCAGTAGCCATGAACTCCACTTGCCCCTCTATTGGTTGCGACCAGGCAGCTAGCAATCATACACTTAATACATACAAAGCAACTTGTTAAAGGTTGCTTATCTTATCATCTTATCATCATGAACTTCCTTTTAGACATATATAGTAGAATCTTTACAGCTGCAATAAATTTGCTGAAAATAAATATCAAAGAACGAGCAAAATGCAGAAGGATAAAACATAAGAAAAATTAGGAAAACTGAAAAAAAAAAAATAGTGTTCCAAACAAACATATCCTAATTGTGGAACGTTGATATGTCCATTATATTGGAAAAAAATATTGAAAACAAAATGGATTTGGGCCCTCAAACTCATGTCCTCGGGCCCGTACGTAACGCTTCGGCCACATCTGTGATCCATCGTGGCTTCTGCCTTTCCCAAATAACCTACATATTTTAATTATGTCATATTAATCTCATCATTCAGTATGTATTAGACATATAATTCAATGCAAGTAAACCTCAAACCATTTTTTCTGTTCATATCCGTTTTAAAGCTTTTTAAAGTTTTATGATGCAAGGACTTATTTGAATTTTATAGTTTTTTTTTTCTTGTCTTTTTTTTTAATATGAATTTACTAGATCAGACCATGTATTGTGATGGAATAATTATCACTCTTTGTGCACTCCACGTTATAATAATCTATCAACAATTTATCCGAAAGATAATGCAATAACAATGTCTTAGCATTCGCCAAAAAGGTCCCTTAAATGACAAATCAACATTAAATTTCATGGCGCCATTAATATATATATGTGGATGGAGAGAGAGAGAGAGAGAGAGAGAGAGAGAGAGAGAGAGTTCTCCATGAACGTGGGGACCAGAACAAGTTCCAACGTCAAAAAAGAAAAGAGTGTGGGATCAGGTACACAGAGCAAAGCAAGAAAGCAACGTTGGACATAAAGAAGGAAGATGTTAAAAATGTGTTGAGAGAGAGAGAGAGAGAGAGCTTTGGTTTTTGTGTGATCTCAAAATCCCCCACAAAGCACCTCAACGCCGAAAAAGGTAGGACTTTGCGAGTTTGTGTTGCGGTGGAGAAAGATGGCAAAGGACATGAGAGAGAGAGAGAGAGAGAGAGAGAGAGAGAGAGAGAGAGAGAGAGAGAGAGGGCTGAAATGCTGTGGATGTTGGAATTGGAGAGACAAAAGTTGGAGGATGGTGGAAAGTTTGGGACCAGTTGTATCCTTCATGGTGGGGATCGCCATGCATGCATTATACGTTGTGTTATGGTGGTGGTGCATTTTTTTAGTAATATATATGGTCCTTTTCTCTTGATCTGCCCCATCAATATATGCAGTGAACTTGTTGCAATCTTTCATCTTTAAAAGCATGCCCTCAAATACCACCTGCCCTTTAAATCAGTCTATATCTTGTGTGTGTGGAGAGAGAGAGAGAGAGAGAGAGAGAGAGTATTTGTAGAATATTACATCAAAAATAACAAATAAGGGTAACTAAAAATATATGTTCAAACAGTCAGCAGACATACTTCCACTGTAAATTGTATATGATCAAAGCAGAAGTTACAACAAAATTGCTGGCTTTTCAAGGCACAAGTTTCACCCCTTAACAATAAAGGAAAAGTTCCTAACGCAGAAGTAGAATGAATTCAGTCGCTACACCCCCATCCTCACTCGTTCCACAAGGCAAACAATGGGAGCTGATGAACTATAGGAACTCCCGGAGGACGAGGAGCTGAAACCATCCAACTCATGCTCCCACCGGCAGCTGCGCTTCCGCCATTGCTACCTTCACCACCGCATTCGTACTTCATCTGAGATAACCAGTGCTGAGGGTAACAAACATCTGAGTTCGGGTTTTTCGGGCTCTCGCACCTACCGGAAGAATTGGCATTACTGTTGCCGATCATCTCCATTGATACAGCATCACCTGTGGGCAATGGACCATCGGATTTCGAAGTCCATAGCATCTCCGACAATTCTTCAATGCCCATCCTGCCGGAGTTGGGGAACGCTAGCGCCATTTGTTGGTCCACACCGGCAGTCTCAGGAGCGGGTGCATCTTTGGGGGATCTCTTGGCAAGTTCACTTCCAATGAGGTGGGAGCTTGAGCAAATCCGCTTCACGTCGTATTTGCCGATGTCGAAGTTGGTCACGGCGTTCAAACCCCGGAACTTGATTGCAGCAATATCATATGCTTCAGCAGCCTCCTCTTGTGTGCCTAGTTAAGAAGATTTTGGCATATAAATGCAACTATCAAAAATTGCAATGCTGCTAAAGTATGCAACAATTGCCACCATAGTTCAAAAGAAACATACTGCACATGAAAGCAAGCAATGAAGAATGCATGTTATATTACATTCAATTTAAGTCAGTTCAAATACATGCATGATTCATGTGGAGGAAATTATGCAGAGGATCAATACAACTTCTCAATGACCAAAGAGCTTAAAAAAATGTTTGAATGCCAACTTCTGAAAGGCATGCACAGATTAGTTCACTATGCCCATTCTGCAGATATTAATTAGTGAATAGGCATGCAGTTTACATTCAAATACATAACAAGTAGAATTATTTGATGATCTATGTAGCTTCCATTTCATTAAATAGATAGTGCTCAATCAGAATGCATATTGCATGCATGCATGCAGAGATAAAACTCACTGAACGTTCCAAGGTACAGATCCTTGTTGCCTGCTACTCTCCCAATTCTAGCCTGCCATCTACCATGTTGGTGGTGCCTACGAGCATGCACACAAAGAAAAGTATCACTAAGAGAGAGAAAGAGGGAAATGGGACTGGAGAGAAGATGCATGTGTGTGTGCCTGTGAGAACATGGGTTCTATGATAGCAGGACTTGTGACCCGACGATAAAAGCTGCAAAAGCAGTAAATGGAAGGAGGGTTTGAATGATAAAAGTTGGGGTTTGACAGGACCTCGTCACCCCTCTGTACACAGATGCCCCTCTGGAGAATCCACTGCTTTTCCTGAAAACAAAAGGGAAAGGAAAGTGCCCAAATTTGAGTAGGAAACAAATATGTTCATTTGCAAAAAGACACAATACAAGCACATTTCCTTTTCAAGCTTACTCCACGTACCTTCTCAAACTGGCCACAAACTCCTGCCTGGTCATGTTCTTCATCTCTTCCAGCTCCTTCTCATATGTGCTCAGCTGATGCATAATTTAGACAAGACAGTAAAAAAGATCAGATTTTTATCATCCAAATAACAAGGACCAGGGCAAGAATCTAAGAGAAAAATAGCACAAGTTCTCCTAACTGGGAAGTTTGTGTGTGTAGTTGGTCCCCAGTACTTGAGTGCAGCCAAGTCATATGCCCTTGCTGCCTTTTCTTCTTTGTCATAGCCCCCTGTAAGATTACAACCATCAGGGAGCATGCATTTTGAAGCATGATTGACAGCATTGAAGCCCCCACAAGGAACCCTATGTTTTTATGCATGCATGCCCTTACCTAAGTAGACTGCATGCAAGCCCCATGTATCCAAAGAGTTTTGATCAACATACAAGAACAAAAAGAACTACACAGTCAGTAAAAGAAGTGATCAAAAAGTATGAAGAAAAGAAGAAGGTAAAAGGAGTAGCTACTTCACCTTGCCTTCCCTTTCTAGTCTGACCTTCCTTTCTGCAGCTGTTATCCCACAAATGAGCTTCATATCTTCCAGTCCATCTATGCCTGCATTATATATCCAACAGAGTACATGCTGATTACTTTTTTAGCACAGAAAAGGCAAACAAGAGAGTAAACCACATGACAAGATCTTCCACAGCTCTAAGTTCACCAACCTTGTAACTCCTCTATACTGTGAAGTTCTTTGTCCAAACGTCTCAATTGACTTGCGAGGAACCGATTCCCGGGAAGCAGATTTCGAGCTCGGCCGCTTCGAACCTTCGGCATCAGCATCCATTGCCGAGCAAGCAACGAGCTCACCGGAGCCAGCAGAGTGCACCTCACTGCTTACAGCAAGGCTAAGTGCCTGCACATCGCATTCGGTTGGCTTGGCCAGTTGCTTCTCCGGCAGGCTGGCGTTCTGCCGGAGCCATGACTTGATGCCTGATATTGAGGTGGAGCAGCTCTCAGCTCCCACAGTGTACATAGGATGAGGAGGGCAAGGGTTCATCTCATGGCCGGTCATGTGAAATGGACGCTTGAGGGTGTTGAGGTCATGCAAGGGGAGGTGGTGGAAGGAGTTGACATAGTGGTATGGGTCCTGGAAGTCACGCTCTCCCATGTCTGGGTTGCTGAAGGAAGGAGGCATGTTAACATTGATCCGAGGGGCGCCATGGCCATGGCAGTACATGTCCTGGAAGGAGGACATAGGCGGTGCATGACGGTGCTCGTCGTGTTCTCCATTAGAGTTCTCGGAATAGCCACCTAAGAAATCCTCGAGCTTTGGCCCTTGCCCTCCTTCCTGGCTGGAATTGCTGGTTGCCGCAGCAATTGCGTCACCATACCTCCAATCTACACAAAAAAATCCTCCATGAGTACAGAATTCTCAAGTAGCCTGCAATTTTTTTTTCATATCATAGTCATAGCAGTGTAACCATTAAAAAAACTAAGGCTACACGCCACAGAGCCGTCATCAATCCAAAACAAAGACATGCAATGATCGATGGCACAAGTAATGTTATAAAATACTTAGAATCTGTGAGTCTGAGACAAGAGGTAATCGAATAGATAACTAGAAGATTGATTGATGGATGTGTATTCTCCATCATGCATCAACGAAAGATGCTAACATACTGTTCATATATGTATCAGCAATCAGAAAGGAGAAAGAGACCGATCAGAGAAATGGAAGCAAAAGATAAGGTGAGCATTTAAGAATTAGATAGACATGTCAACTACTCGTGATAGTTTTTTGGGGCATAAAAGAAGTGAGAAGAAGGATTCAATGCATACAAGAGAATAATATATGAAGTTAGATCGTATGTGCTTTCAACTCAAACTTTCTGTGCATAATATATGGAATAGACAAGGACAAAGACACAGTGCTACATATGGAAAAATACCATCACCAAACACCAAAATGATGTTGATTGATGGCTGCACAAGTTTTCCCTTCCCGGAGCACACAACTGAAAGCATAAACTCGATGCAAACACAAGTGTGTACTAACCAAGCTGCATAGGTATGACTGCACAACATCACACTAACATGCTTGAGCAGAACTCTTAACAAAATCTCATAGCAGTACATAAGAGCAGGATGCATGGTGAGATATATATAAAGGAGCTGCAAGTTATGCAAACAAGAGATGAGAAGCTTATATGAATAGAAGACCTGATGCAGCGTGAGGGCGGTCCATGAAGCAGATGGATTCAGAAGACGGAGGGAGCTGGACGCTGCCGTGATGAGCAGGCGGAGCAGTAAACCCCAGCTCACTGCCATGAACGCTGCTGCTGCTGTTAGCTTCGTGACCTCCTCCGCCTGCGTAATCCTCCTCACACAGTGGTTCTCCGGCCCTGCAGGCGGTGGACAAGGAGAAACCGAGCCAGCTGCTCATATCCATCTCATATGTAAGAGAGAAGAAGCAACTCAGAAACCAAGGAAGAGCAAGAAAATGATGAGCAACTCTAGGGAGATCTGCCTCCTCTCTCTCTCTCACTCTCTTTCTCTCTCCTTTCTATCTGATGGTGGTGCTCAAACTCCAACGCTCCCCAGCAGCGCTGCTTCCTTCCTCCCCTTCAGAAACCCAAGAACGAGGTGTTGGGGGAGGATTAAAGCCAGCATCATGGCCTTGGTTCTGTGTATGTAGTATATAAATATTTTGTCCTTGGAGGAGAGAGAAAGAAGGGGGTATAAAATGGTCATTCATTCTATCTCTCTCTCTCCTTGGCCAGGGGCACACTGTTCTACGTTCTGGGCCTTCAGGCTAAGCTTTGGGTTTCTTGGATTTCGTTCCTGACCCCCCACTCTTCCATCATAGATACGTCTTGCAGTGGCAGCAGAGTTATTAGCCTCTCTCTCTCTCTCTCTCTCTCTCTCTCTCTCTCCTCCGCCTGCTTTCTCTCTCTCTCTCTCCAACATGATAAAATATGGATGTTACGTAGTTGTTACATTCTTAATTAGCACAGGAATCAACCTGTTCAGGTGCCACCACTTCTCCCGAGAATAATTACACAAGAGCTGAAGGCCATCTTGGTCAGGAATTATATATATAACTATACGTTAAAAAAAAATTGCAAGTGTTCATGTGATGATGTTTTGTGGAGAGCCAAATATATATCGCCATGCACCTGACAGGAAGGAGGGAGCACGAGATAACGGCAACATGATTAAAACGGTGTTTTGTACCGAACACGACAATTAAGATATGCTGATTAGTCTCTCTTCTTTCGAGAGAGATGTATATATCGGTGCAATATTTATCCACGTTTTTGGATCTTATGTCTAAATTTCATTAAAAATTGAAAATAAACGAAAAAGCATAACATACCAATATCAAAGTGCACCTTTTAATTAGATTTGCACAAGTTTGTATTTAGAGTTAAAAAAGTCGAAAACTAATAAATTTTAATTTTAATTTTAAAATTATGAATTTGATCAGATAAATATATTTTTATCATTGTTTCGATTCTGAATTAGTCGTGTTAAAGATAATAGATGGAGATTGATCATCCTATTCTTATTGTGCAGGTTAAGAATTCGAAGACAGAATCTCTTATTATATATAATTTCATTATTTTGTGAGCGATTTTTTTAGCTCCATCATATATATGTTATTTTTGGAACGGTTATAAATCATGATGATTTTAAATATAATATAATGAAATTCTCTGTGACAATCATGAAGATAAGAGATTCATCTCTGGACCATATAAATATGTGCATATTTTTTTTTTTGTGTTTGTTGATTTTTTTTTATTTTTTATGATTTATCAACAAGTCGGATACTAATAATATTGGACATCAAAATTTTCGAGTGAGTATAAAAAAAATATATAAAGTGCAGCTGCCATGGCAATTAATAAATGAAGACATTTTAGAATCATAAACCTGTTGAGGGCCATCAATGGTCACAAGGCATGCATCCTTCCAAGAGCACTATTTTCTTAATGTGCATTCATCAGCAAAGTACATGTGTGTTCTGTATGCAAGCTGTGAATGGAGCATTCAGATGCTTGATCCCTGAATAACTCGTTGGTCCTGTTCTTGTGAAAAATAAATATATAAAGAAAAACATCTGCAGACAGAGAGAGAAGTGTGATTCAAGGATCCACTCAATTGATTTGCTTGCCAAGTCAATTGTTCCTAAAAGTTGCAGAACATTATTGATTGAAACGGCTGTTTAATTAAGTGACATGCAACTGAGTTGTGTGTTGGAATTGCATAAAAGTTTCTACTTATATTTCTGATCTCTGAGACTTCAATTCAATGCGGTTGGTACAGCACAATTCTGGAATTGAGGAACCATTGGAAACATGTCTAGAAGATTGAGAGTAGTCAAAAAGATAATTCAACATATACATTTATTTCAACAATGAATTCAGTGCATAATTCAGATCTTTATCATTTTCCTCCAAAAAAACTCAGATTTTTATCATTGCTTCCAAGTTAATTATTTCTGATGATTATAACGAATATATACTCTTATATGCAACTGTAATTTCACAGGCATATACATAAGCAAGCAATAACTAATAATCTGAAGCTGCCAAGCTGAAGCATGGGTGCACTTTGGGGTATTAAGAAATATCAATAATTGAGATGCACAAGGGTGATTCTAAATTCGGACTCAACTGTTCCCGTGAACATCGTAAATAAACAATCGGCGTGTCCTTGATAACTTTAAAATATTCTGCGGTATGGTAAATAGTTAGTATGTTTTAAGAATTTAAATGTACATATTACTATCGAGAATCTAATCGTGCAGCTAATTTTTTAACGAATTTCAAACATTATTGACAAAATGAAGATACATTCTGGTGCAATAATTCTTCAACGGGATTGCATCGTATATTTTGTATTCTGATACATCTGAAGCAAATTTTAATAGATAAGTTTTAAAGTTTCTTTTGGAAAAAAAAATCTGAAGCTGCCGAGAAACGCCAACAATGAATCTACTCGTGGGTCACATGTCTTCGTCCCCCTGTGAAGTGCTTTTGTGATCGTCTGTGCGTTCTTCTTCTCATTGGTACTCTCTCTCTCTCTCTCTCTCTCTCTCTCTCTCTCTCGTGTGACCTTTGAACTTCATTTAACCGAGAGATAATACACTGATCCTGTTTATATTTTGCTGTACAGAAAAGTTTTCCGTCTGTGGCGAGCAAGTTCCTGGAGTTGGCCATGAGTTGACATGTCCGTGTGCTTTTTTCCAAAAGGGACATGCAATTAACCTCCGCGTTCTCGCATCCCAAAAGATCCTCGATCCGAAAACTACAAAGTCCAAAGAGAAGGAAATGCTGCATATAAGGGCCGGACAAGACATGAAGTTATTAGCATCTCTCGCCTCCTAAACGTTACGTAACATCAAAGACCATAACTTTGTGGCTCTCTCTCTATTGGGTATAAAAATATGGATGCATTAGAAAAAAGAGCATGCACCCAGGAGCAGCAGCCGTAGCTTTCTTTTGGGTCAATCCATCAATGTCCACTAGAGGTACAGAAAACTTTGATTTATCAACTTCTTCTAAGTATGATTCTTCAAAAATTCCGGACTGCATATGCAAACATGAAATATATGTGAACAGTAACAATGTAACATGCGTTAACGATATGATTTGCACCATGTACAGCTACATGAGGAAAAATATATATTACATGTTAAGTAGTTTATGTTTGTGTTATATATATGCTGTAAATGATAGTTCCATCAAACACTAACATGTTATTGTATGTCATTGTTTCTACCTCATTGAATGAACGAATACATGTAATGCATTCAATCGATGGGAGCATGCAGAGAAAAGAGACCCCAATTGAGTGCATCCTGATGAGGGAGAGAGAGAGAGGGTGGGGTGTCTATTAAGTTGTCACTCACTCCAGTCTCTCTGATTGAACACTCACACAGCAGCACCAGCAGCAGGCAGCAGAAGATATAAAGATAAGCGGATGCGTATCTATGCAGAAGTCAGGACGGGGCTCAGGGACAGTGAGGCAGTGATTTGCATCAAGAGCCGTGCCTAAATTTTGTTCTCTTTTGTGCTGAGCCTACAAGAGCTACAAGTTAAGCCCTACATGAGAAGGGGAGGAGGAAGTGGCAAGGCCAAGGGGCTGCTCACTGCTAGCTGCAATACTGCAACAGCAAAAGGGGAGGTACAAATCTAAGCTGGATGATAATACATGTATGGGATCGGAGTTTGGATTGGTTTTGGCTTCCCAAGAAATCTTTCTCTCTCTCTCTCCACTCGATCTCTCTCTTTCTCTGCGAGCAGAATCTTTCTCTCCATCTTCCCCCCACGGATTGATACAAGAATGAAGGAAGAAGAGGGTCTTAGAGCAAAAGTTGGAAAGTAGTCCTCCTCTTTTTATTGCCATATATGGTTCGAGGCTATGAGCTTTGAGCTGCTCAAACACTGTGTCCTGTTGGTGGTTGGAGATGTCTCAGGCTTCATGCATGTATATATTTGTGTGTCTTATTAAGAGTACAGCGAGGGACATAACCGCCTGCCTCCGTCCATTAAATATATAAAGTGGTAAGCGGCTTCTTTCCGCTTAATCATACTACAAGAAAATTCATAATTTACGACGACTCCTCCTTGCAAAAACATCCATTGCAAATTTTTTTGCGACGGAAGTGTTACACTATATGACATTTTCATTGTAAAAATTTGCGACGAGCAATTTTACGACAGGTCTCGAGTTCGAGTCTATGTGAACGCAGAATAAATCTTGCTAGAAGTCTCACCTGCCAAAGTCAAGCATGCGATCCGAGACGACACCATTGTATTTATATGAATAAGATTAGTAAGAAGTATCATCAAATTATTACGTGAATATACGTAATGGCTGATTCTTCAAAATCAATTAACTTGAAGAGAAAGAAGTAATTTTGACAAGTATATAGGAAGAAAAGGTGGAATAGAAGAAAGGGAGCAGTGATAAAACTAGGCATGCTGATAGGTGCATGGCATAACTTTGAGATAGAGTTAGCATCATGCATCGCCATAACCAAGAGGGAGGAGGAGGCTAAAGGGTCTAAAATTTTGAAACCACTGAAACAAGGACGTGTATGATGTGATATAAGTAAAAGCAAAGCTACTCAAAATTAAAATTTCTCTCCATTTAATGCCCATAATAAATATAGATCCTATTCCTTTCGGCGCCGTATTCTTTATCTCTTCAAGCTGGCGAAATGAAATGCCCATCATTTCATCTCAATTTTTTTCTTCAGCTTATGATACATTTTATTTCTTTTCTTTTAGAGGCTCCTAAATCCTTCCATCTCTCACAACAACAACACATTTATATAGTAATTATATTAATTTTGAATATATGTAAATATTAAAAATATGTTAAGAGAATAAAGTTAGAAAGATTTAGCATTCTTCATTCATTTTCACTCATGCACTGTACACCATCCGCAACCCCGCGTAGTCCTCTTATCGTCCTTGGAATCAAAACCTTTGAATATTACTAAATTGATATATGCCTTTAAAATTAATTAATAATCGTGTGTATAGAGATAGTGTAAGGGTCGTCTCCAAAAAAATAGTATAATGCAATGCGAAGATATTACATTTTGCAAGAAGATCGATTGTTTTTCTTTCTATAATGAAAAATGCACATCTATATTCTAATTTTTTTATACTATTTCTGTAATTTATTGTATGGACAAGGGAAGTATTAGGATTCACGTAACAAGGCATGTACGTAGCCGCCCACCTAATGGTTGAGGAGTTGAAAGATCTTAATTGGTAGACCTGTCTATTTACAAGGCATGGTATAGTTTCTATTACTTGGTCCAACGTGCTTTCATACTAGTGATCGAGGTATACTACTTTGAAGTAAAGCTCAAGAAAGCTATCAACGAATTATTCGGCTAATAGGTATTTAAAAATGTCATAGTCAATAGAAATATGTCTTTCTAAAATTCTCGTCTCTAATAAATTAGTTGGAATTCGATAAACACTTGGATACAAAATTATCATTAGAAAAGCTCCAGAGAGGTTTTCATTATGAAAGAAAAATAAAGCAGGTTTTTGGTAACTCGTAGAAGAATAGGAAATATGAGATCCAAAGCATTCACAATGCGAATTGTGCATCGTTTTGGTAATTTCCCGATGTAAATCAAAATGCTAAAAGCTTCAAACTGTGCATTCCCTAAGAGAAAACATCATAAATTGCAAGCCTTAACAAAAGAGCATTCTTCTGTGCACAAGGTTCAGATTTCAGCATGGTTGAGACGTTTTCTTTTTCCATATACATTGACTTTCGTATTAGAAATAAGAACATAATAATGAAAATGTCAAAGTATACTTTGGGTGAGAAAACCAAATTCTCATCTAAAGTAGAATTTTTGAAAAATTGAACTTAGCATTCTATAAAATAATTTTCACTTTATCAATTTGTATTATATTAGCAAATAGAAGAAGGAAAATATTGAGGTCTTAAAAAAACAGAGGGAACCTAGTTACACTAATCATTCGCCATTTGGCCTTTGTAAAATTGATCAAATAATATAGAATTTGAGAAAGGCAACACCACATCCAATAAGAACAAAATTTGATAGTCACGGCTTTTCTCCCAGTAGTCGAGGATAAGACTTGAGTTATATCCTCGAGAGAGAAATATATTGGGGGATTTATTCCTAAACTCAATTCTCAGGTTGTGCTTTCTTTCCCGAACTAAACAAAATTTAGATACCTATTTTCCAGAAAGAAAAGCATTTGAAAAATAAAAAATCTCTTCAAAATATCTATGAAATGCTAGATTGACTGAACTACCAGCATTGGCAACCCAAGGCTCCCAGGAAGTTATTGCGTTCGCCATGTTTGAGTTTGACTCTACTGGTTGACGGTCCTAATTCCTGTTTAGACCCTTGAATAGTAAAACGCTGATGCCGCCTACTGCTAGAACGCAAAGAAGTGGATTTCTAATTGAATCTAGACTTAGACTTCCACTTTTGCGAGTTCTCTGGTCAATCAACTCGGCCATATTCTGATGAAGCAAGTTGGAGAGATTATCCAGCTGATGCATGAGCTGCCGTTGCCCTCGTCCAATTAACATGATCTGATAATAACAAGGAAAAAAATAAAAAAATTGATAAGAGAAAAATTCTGAATACTGATAAAACCAAGAAAGCAGTATCCTATTTTGTTCCAAAGAAAGGACTTCTATGTTTACCCATAGCTATATACGTCCAATTATATTCATGAAAGAGCAAAGCAGAGTGCGAATCGAATAGATATACGAGACTTTTGACAGAGAGTAAAGATATTCCTGGCTGAGCAAAGAGATGAAGGAGAAAGGAATTCCTTAAAAGATATGAAGTGAAACATTGAAGCTATTGTTGTCTTCTGAGGGATTTAGTATGTTTGTTCAATGCAGTCATATACTCATATGTAATCAGGTCATTGTTAAATCAACTTAATTTGCTATCCATATCTCATGGCATACCTTAAAAATATGCCTTCCAATTATATTCACTATTACAATTTTGTGTGAAATTCATCTTCGTCTAAAGCTTGTTATTGCACCTGAAATTAAATGATATGGTCCATATCCATACCTCCTACTTACCAGGATGCTTAAGTTTATCAAGATTGATTTCTGCATTCTTCGGAAATTTATATAAGAGAAAAAGGATTTACAGAGCCAAAATAAAAAGTCCAAAACTGCTAAATCATGTGACAATACCATAGAATAGCAAGCACAAGTATCTATACCATAATTACCAACAACTGTATATTTGAATTCTAAATGAAACAAGGAACTGAATTCTAGATACCTCTTCCATTATTGGAGAATCCTTGTTCAATTGTGTCAAAGAAGTTGAAGTCGGTATCCGGGTGCCATTGCCTAACCCAGAAACAAACAAAGATGTGGGAGGGGCTCCATTACAAGCTTCACCTTGGAGAGATAAATTATGTTGGCTCATAGAAGCCTTCTGTGAACTGAATTTTGAGTTCAGTTCCTCAATTCTTGAGGTAAATTCATCCATCCGTTCATTCAAGGTTGAAATTTGTTCTGAGAGATGGTTTATCACTCCCTACACAGGACAATTACCGAAGCAATAAAAGATTGCCAAACCACCAATATTAGTCCTAAAACTGTAAAGACGTACTGAAAGAAATTACAAAATGCAACACAGTGCTTAGATATTATCATGATAATAGAAAAGGAAGGCTGCTCTGGCGTGAAAACTCACTGGATTTATTGAAGGAGATTCAGAGGCTCGACCATCAAATCTTCTATGGTTGACTGCAAGTCTTGTTAGCTTAGCAAGATGTTTGTCTCCTTGTGTTGAATATGAATGTGAGAAACCACTGGAAAGAAACATTCATAGAATCCATTGTGAACTACTGCTTGATTAATGTGATAATAAGCATTATCTATAACGTAGACATTGCAAAAGTCTTGCATGAATTCGAGTGTAACCTAGCATGTAGTGAGCTAAGTTAAAATCACAATATTATGTTTACATCATATCTCCCCATTAATATTTTTGGTTGGTGCTTATTAATGACACGAAATCACGCCTATGCTTACTTTCGAAAGGATGAGTTGCTATGTATGGTATCTGTATGTCTACATCATGATAAATGCTTTCCACCATAACCTGGCCTTAATAGTATCAGAAATAGACAACATCTTTAAAAAGCTAGCAACCAATGTTCATGTGGTTACATGATCAACTTCATCTGCACTTTGGTAACGCGTTTAATTATCCAAGTCCAGAAATCCACGTCGAAATTATTTTCTATTGTTGAAAAGAGATTATATTTTAATTAAGTTTCTCAAAGGCAATAACCAAGAGAATTCTAAATCAAAAGCTCAAAAGAAGTGTATTTTAAGCACTAAAATATTCAATGAGAAAGGGGTTAAGAGAATTGCATAAACATACCCTTTAATAATCTTGTTTCTCATAGCAACCCTATCAGCAGATGCTCTTGAAAGTGCTTCTCTGGGACTAGAAGCTATTTCATCATCTATACTTAGTTTTGTCTTCAAATCATCTGGCAAAGCCTGCAAGAAAGCGTACCAGATGGGCACCAATATAACAGGAAAGTATATAAAACACAATATGTCATTACATTGTCATACCATAACATCGTTCACAAGCTTTTCCAGCTGAATTTGCTCAATATAAGTACGGGGAATAAAAGAACCTTCCAAGCCCAATTGTTCTGCAATGAATTTAACATACAGCCGTTCTTTTCCTTGCACCTTTGTCAAGCAGATAAAATTTTTCACTCAAACAGAATTTTCAGATCATTTCCGACAAAGAAAAACAAAGGAACATGTTGAGCCAAAAAAACAGAACTTTCAGGACCATCAAGTGGAAACATACGTTTTCATTCAAATAGATAGACCTCTTTGGTTGATACCATGTTAGTGCAGGTCTACAATGTACAATGTGTATAATGATACATATTTGCATGTTTTATATTGATTATTACGAAGAAATTGTGGTTGGCTGCAAGGAAAATGATCCAGGTAGGGTTTGGTATCAAAAGAAGTCGAATGAACACATCTTTCAAATTAGAACCCAAAGTAAGAAACAATTCTATCATAGTAAGAAACAAAGGAGAGAGATCTCATTTACAGTCTTACATGTTCAGAATAAAAAAAACTCAGAAATTACTCCGAGTTTGAAACCAATTTGAAAAAGTAGCTAAAAAGAGGGTCAAGGAAACTTGTTCCTTTAATATCGGAAAATCCGAAATGGAAAATAAAGTGTCAGTCATCCAAAATGGTTAATCTCCTCGTCTTCCCAGAAGAAAGAGGATGTGGTCCACCATTTCAAAAAAAAACAAAAAGTACAAAATTTCTTGATCATTTTCTGATCAACCAAATAAATGACTCAAGTGGTTTCCTGTAAACTAGCTTCTTAAATTTAGTGGTTATGGCTGGTAACACGAGCCAACAATGCGCAAATAATAGACAAGTAGGTTCACCAACACCCTTCTAAATGCTTATGTATCTTGTGATATTACACTGCGACAAGTCAGACAAAAATGTAGTAAGGATCACAATCCACATCTACCAATGTTGTCGCATCCAAAATGGTTAATCTCCTCACCTTCCCAAGTGTAAGAGGATGTAGTCCACTATTTCAAAAAACAAAAAAGTACAAAAATTCCTTGATCGTTTTCTGATAAACCAAATAGATGACGCAAGTGGTTTTCCTGTAAACTAGCTTCTTAAATTTAGTGGTTATGGCTGGTAACACGAGCCAACTATGCTCAAATGGTAGAGAAGTAGGCTCACCAAAACCTTTCTAAATGCTTATGTATCTTGTGATAGTACACTGTGACAAGTCAGATAAAAATGTATTAAGGATCACAATCCACATCTACCAGAGTTCCAACAAACTTGCATGGAGGTCAAATATAATTTGTCTTTACACATTGAGCATGTTACCTGTATATAATGGCGATTTAATTGCTCCAACCAATCAATTTTCACATTCACCCTGCCATCTGAAAATACATGACTGCTTCTTTTGAGAATAGCTGCAATGCTGTAGCCTAAAGCCATTAAACCACCAAGGAGACGCACACTAACTTCAAAAGTAATCCTTGGTGATATGATGAATGGATGGTCTGTTACCAACTCCTGAAAATTCAAATGTGAAAAGTCAGAACAAAAGAGCTTTAGTAACGAGAACTATTCTATGTCGATTGATTCAGCATGTTGTCAAGTCATCAATGGTCACATCATATCCACCACAATTAACCACCGGATATCAAGCTGCGCACTGTAACTAAATCAAAATTATATTTCAATTTCTCCTATTTTACTTCAGTAGTTATACTGGAGAGATCAAGTTGTACAGGGCAATTGTGCTTGCACAAGCAAGTAAAGAAAGAAAGTAAATCATTGTCATTTTAAGAAGCTCATCTACTACAATATGAATGTTCACCAAAATGAAACCACTATAAATAAGACAGTGTTTCTGAAGAAAAGAAAATATCTAAAATGAAACTTCAGTGATAGGAGTGTTAAAACCAAATCACCAGTCAAACTGGGTAATCTACACATGAGAATGTAAGTTAGGTACTGATAGAAGTAAAGGGTATCTAGTGCGAGCATATGGTACAAGCATACCCTTGAAAAATGTAAAGATGAGCATTCAATAAAGATATCCATGAGTAAGTGAAATACATTCAAGGGAGTGGAAGTTCAGTTTAAAAAAAAAATTGAACTAGTGGCAATATAAAAATAACAAATTCACCCTCACAAAAAATAACAATTTCACAAAGAACAAACCTCAAACATGAGATTGTACTTTCCATCTTTATTTCGCATTCTTAAATAAGATTGGCATGCCTCTGGATCTTCACCTGGTGGAAGAAGATATATATCGTAGATCTCCTCCGTACCTTCAATGTGGTCCTTCGGCATGACTGCCTTGATTTGATCTACGGTTACAGTACGTGGAGACTAAAAACACAAGAACACTTAGTGCTACAAAAGATAGTAATGAACAATATCTTACAAAGGACAGGAGATTAACCTTAAGAATGTATGTCGGATTCTGGAATCCTGAGAATGGATTGAATTTATTAATGATTTTTATATGTGCAGTTTGTAAATCTGGCTCAATGAATGCCTTGTACATTGGATAAACCTGGACAACATAATTAGTCAAAATATCAATACATCATCCACTGTCGCTAAATGAATCCAAACATTCTCAATTTTCCAATGATTGAAACTAATCCAACAATTTATTTTTTGTGAACAGAGTTTCAAGAAAAAGCAAAATATGAAATCAGCCGACCGTTTCTGAAATTTGATGAATAATTTCTTCTGGTTCTTGTCCAGCACGTTGTATGTCCCTCAAAACCCTTTTAACCAGGTCAAAATGCACACCACCAGTCACAGAAACACGTAGGTCCACTAATGGTCTTAACTTCTCACTCAAAGCATAAATGCCTTCTATTATCACAATTCTAGAGCTAGGAACTTCGACGGTCCTGTAACAAATACATCAAAAAGTAAAATTAGGAAAAATCCTACAAAATAGACAAGATGCACACGGGTAACAAGTTCCCATAGGTAGTTAAAAAATTGCAGAAATTTTTATAAGAGCAAATTACCTGTACCCCATACGTGAGCTAGTTTTGTAATCATAGATTGGGACCTGAACTTCCTTGCCCTCTTTCAGGCCACGAATATTTTCTAGCAAAGTATCATAGTCTGTGAGCCGTGGATCTGTTCAGGAATGTGTTAAATGTTATAAGGTTTGTAAAATTTTATAACGAAAAAGAAGTTGGAATTTCTAGAGATAAAATGCCTGATTCAAGATGCTATCTATATACACCAACATTCTTCGAGGATACTTTGTGAGAGATCAAAGCTTACCATCGAAATTACCATCAATGATACGACTTGCATCATTGTAATTGTCCATCGATATCAGGGCAATGCTTGGCATGAAATTAAGAACCTTTTCAGTAAACACAGTTTTTCCAGCCCCAGAAGGTCCAGCTATCCCCACGAAAATAATTCCTTCGTTTTTCTGGGCCAGCAACTGGCAAGCACGAATTACTACGAAAAATCCTTTTTCAAAAGACAAGGTGTCTGGAATCTTGACAATCTCGAAACGATTGCAGTCCTTCCTCTTTACCAACTGCACTTGGTCTCTCAAAAGACCTGTCTTTCGCCGAGGTGAATCCTCCATAGAATTTTCTTGAGCCATCGACAGAATAATCAATAGGCGCCCCCTGGTACCTCCCTTTCTTCAAAGAAAATGCGAAAAGGAAAACAGAGAATAAGTGCAATGCACACCTAAAGCCATCAGATATCAGCGTTACCACATGTATAAAATTCTCAACAATATGAGTCATCATCTAATGGAAATACTCCTCTCGAAACATACTCAGTAGAACTAGCAGGCACCCAACCCCATCTCGCACATTATGCGAAACTACTGAGCAGTATGATAACAGTAAGCCAAATTGTTGCGAAAACAGGTAACAGCAGCAAATACGATCCGAAAACAATTGCACGCGAGTATCATATCCATAACCCCAAAAGGCAAAACCGTCAGAAAGAGAGTAGACATTTTTCGCTGCATTAAAGGAATTTTTTACTCCATTACTCGCAAACAATTCATCAAACACATTCCACGCGATAATAAAAATTAAAAAAAAAATCTCGAAACCTCCACAAAAAAAGAAACCGCAAACAAGACCGTTCACAAAGGTCCCGGAGTCGGATTATAATCGAAAGACGTGCGAGAACCGATCGCCTTCCGGGTAACATTGGCAGAAAGAAGCAGCCCCGGAGGAGAAGTACCTGACGAGAGGGGCCGCCGGAAGTTTGGAGGTGGCAGGCGCCGCCGCGTGAGCGAAATCAAATCGATCGCAGAGGCGATATGCGCGCAGCGCAGGAGGAGGAGGAGGAGAGGGCGCGCGCGGCGGTGGACGTCGCCGGCGGCGCTGGCGAGAGGAGAAATGACGATAGAAATAGGTAAAGTTGGAGGGAAGTGTTTGGGTTATATGTGGATGAGAGGAGAAGAGCAGAAAAGGCAGGAAAAATTTGGGGGCCGAGTAGTAGAAGTAGAAGGAGGAGGAGGAGGAGGAGGAAATGGAATTGAGTCATGGGCGCGGATCGCGACATCGCACGGAATCCGATATCTATGATTCATCCCAAAAACCCTCTCCCCATCCGCCGAGTCCAATTAAAAAAACTAATAATAACAATAACAAGATCCGAATTTGGAACCACGGAACAAAATAGGTCCAAACTCCCACGCGGCGTGGCCCATGGACCACTTTTTATCTTCAATTTATTTATATTTAAATATAAGGGTTCAATGCTTCTTACGTAAAAAATACTATGTTACTTATATTCCCAACCATTAAGCTATACTAGTTTTTATTCTTAAGCTCAAAGTTTATAGTCTTTCGACTTCTAAATTTGAATCGGTAGTCTCTGGGCCTTCTACTTCAACCTCTAGTCTTATTTATAAGAGAGTGAGTGAGAAGTGTGTGCTGCTGTGTAAACGTTCGTAGGATGTTCGATTTCCTATGAATGTCGAACTCCGCTGGTATCCTGTTTGGACTTCGTCGCCAGTACCTTTCAAATAGATCCCTTAAGAGCTCTTTTTTTTATCCCCGTCATTATTTCACAAAGGAACTCGGCCCTCAGTTTTCGACCAGGCCCTGGGAGACTGCTTGAGCCCATAGATATCTTTCAAAGTCTGCCCCCGCAGGTGAAGGATTCATGTAAACTTCTTCCTGTAGGTCCCAGTTCAGGAAGGCATTTTGAACATCTAATTGGAACAGAGGCTAATCTCGATTCGCAGCAATAGAGAGCAGGAGACGAACAGACTGAATCTTGTCTACCGGGGCAAAGGCTTCCTCGTAATCTATCACATATGTTTGAGTAAAGCCTTTAGCTACTAGCCTGACCTTTTCCTCCTTTCTCCCATAAAGCTTCCCTTCACCCAGCCCCATATCCAATTAGTAGAGATCGAGAGAGTCGGGAATGATGATTCATTTCGGTTCGCGCTGACTACAACTCGGCATTTCGGTCCCTACACGCCCGATTCCGATACCTAGCTGGAAGGTGTTGGCCTCGACAAGCCGGCCTCC
>LTAE01001727.1:23296-51366 GCA_001647135.1 Pontederia paniculata | reverse complement strand
TTACATACCTTTATCTTCTATATGTTCCTCGCCTTGGGTTGTCTCTCTCCTTCCGCGCGTTGTCCTCTTCGTCACCTTGTCCTGACACCGATTCCATGGTTGAAGATTCAGATAGAGAAGAAAGAAGATAGGAGAAAGAGAGGAGAGGGGAGAGGGCTCACCTGACGGCTAGGGTTTGTTTTTGAGAGAGAGAGAGAGATTTTCTTTCTATCTATTTATTTATAGGAGTTCTCCAGGTTTTATAACAGTTTTAAATAACTAGGGCTCTATTATTAAATATGGAAAAATCTAAATTCAATTAATTGAGATGATTTTTAAATAAATTAAAAATCTCGGTTGTTACAAGCTATCACCGTTCATGATCGCCTTTATTTCGTCCTTTATCATTGTCCGTTGCCAGCCATTTCGTCATTTGTTGACGAGCTATCAAGGCTAGCAATCCAAGCGATCGTTACCACACACGATCCACGACTTCCTTAGAGTTAGTGTCGTGCGTCGACGTCCCTGTAGTTATGGATGTGAGCGATGGTAGCCACGACTACTCACCCTATAACGATCTCATGCATGCTTGATGAAAGTTCTGGATATAATTCTCTTTGTGATAGAATTAGCCAACATATTACTCATATATACGTAGGTCATTGTCATTTTCTTCGTATCAATTATATCCTGAATATGACGATACTCAATCTGAATGTGCTTTCCTTTTAAATTTGTGGCTTCATCGTGCATCAAGCTTATAGTGGCTTGATCATCACAATACATAGGGTATGTTCCTTTGACCAGATGGAGCCCTGGTTTCGAAAGAAAACGTCTGAGTCAGACTCCATGGGTAACTATTGTACCACAAGCAATATACACGTTCTCCTATGTGTGTCTAGTTACACATCCATATTTCTTATTGTCCCAAGAAGTTACTCAACCACCAAGAAGGAACATGTGGTCTAATGTGGATTTGTGGTTGTCTATATCACCGTTGAAATTTGCATCTGAATATCCTGCTATCTTGAGTGTATCAATATGATATGTCAATCTTAATTGTATCATGCTCTTCATATATCACAATATTCTCTTAAAGGTCTTCCAGTGGGCTTTCCCATAATTACTTTGAAATATGCTAACTAGGCTTATCGCATATGTCAAATCAGACCTCGTACAAAGTATCGCATACATCAAACTTTTCACCGCTTCTTCATATGACTCCCCCAAAGAGTTTCTGTCCTACATTGAGACATTAACTTTTTCTCAGTCTTTTCTCAATCACTAGTGGTGTCAGTGCAGGGGTGCTATTTTGCATCAGAATCTCCTTAGTACCTTATTAATGTACTATTCTTGACTTAAACTCAAGCATCTAGAGTTTTTATTGCGACTGACTTGAATACCATTACATAGGATTTTTTTATCATGTGTTTTATTTCAAATCGTTTGCTCAATTTATCCTTGATCTCATTGAGCATATTTACATAGTTCTCGGCAAATAGTATATCATCCATGTACAATGATAATATCATAAAATTGCTCTCACTTTTTTAAGTGTGTACAATGATCGAATTTGTTAGTCTTGAAATTAAATTAGACTATTATCTTATGAAACTTCAAGAAAAACATTGCCTAAATTATTGCTAAGTCATACGCTGATTTTCAGAGCTTATACACTTTATTCTCCTAATCTTTTACCTGAAATCTTTCATGTTGTCACATATATATGTCTTATGACATATTTCCATTCAAGAAAGTTAGCTTGGCGTCCACTTGGAATAACTACAAATCCATATATCGTCCAAATCTACACAAACTTAGCCATCAGTGAACAAATCTCTTGAAAATCTATTCAGGCTTGTTGAGTATAACTCTAGGCCAAATATTGTTGTGTGTCTATCATGAAAATTATTAGCACAATATTTTCTCTTGAATATCTATTTGTACCCTATGAATTGTCGACCTTTCGACAAATCACATAATGCTCACACTTTGTTTTCATTGATTGAGTCAATTTCATCTTTCATGGTGACCTATCATGATTTCAACTACTTATAAGCCATAGATTTTTATACGAAAAATGATCTACACAATTCTCTATCTGAACATTAATGAAGTAATACGACGTCTCACACTCGTATAAAACATAATCATCTAAATATGCGAGTTTTATACGAAGCGTTTTGTTAATGTCGATTATACTCGTGGAAATAATGAGTTCCTCCATTTTTTTCCAAATATATATCATTATGTGTAACATCAACTCCCACTATTAGATGGTCAATATATATCCAGAGTTGTCTCTTCTTCTCCTAGAATCATTAGATGATCATCATGCTCATGGACACACTCTTTTTCATCCTGAAAAATGTAGCATCCCGACTTTCTATAAGATCTTTTTTCAGGTGAAAAAAATTATGCCCTTTGGATTTTTCACTATATTTGATAAACCTGCACATTTTCGTCCTAAAGTTTAGTTTGTTCTTGAGCTCACTAGGAACTAATATGTGCATTTTACACTCTCATTTTCGGGGATGACCTAACTCGGGCTTTTTTCCATTCCATTACTCATATGGCGTTGATTTCATTCCATTACTCATATGGCGTTGATTCAATGGAAATCTTGTTCTATATGTAACTCATGGTGATTACTACATCGTCTCAAAAGTGTTTTGGCAGACTCAAGTGGGACAAGATGCATATCATTGCATCCATCAAGTCCTATTCTTTTTCTCTGTCTCTTTTGTGGCATATATATCATCATAGTATGTCTATATACACCCTCTGAAATATAGTAGTTCTCAAATTTCGGGAGGTATACTCTCATTCTTTATATGCCCTTAGGCATTTTATAGATCTTTCTAATCTTTTCTCAACTTGTGTCTTTTACCTTTGGAAAGTCTCAAAAACTTCTTTCTATGGTGTGTATATATAACAATATCTAGAGTCATTGCTAATTAATGTAATAAAATATTCATTACTCTTACATGCAAAAATAATTGATGGATCAAAAATACCGAAATGAACTAATTCCAACAATTCAGTTGACCTTGTCTCATTAGAAAATGGGGTCCTTATTAATTTCCTAGTCAAACAATGCTCATAAGGCATTGTCCTTGGACAAAAAATGTTGGAATTAAATTTATTTTTTTATTTATTCCATTTTCGAGTTTTATAAGTACCAGCCCTTTATGCTAGAGATCATAATTAGACAAATGGCATAGAGTATACTGAGAAGTCTCTTTTGTTTCATCACTCTTCATTACATACATGATCATGCACATACCTTCCGGTTGCATACACCTTCATGATCGGGCACATACCTTCTAGTTATATACACCTTTATGTTCTTGCATATAGTGACTTGACCACTATAGAACCCAACTTTAAAGGCATTCTACGAAAGAATGATAACAAAAACAAAATTGTGTGCGTCTTATTTCTGACGTATACAACACATTCTTGAGTATCATAAAATTGTTATCTAGATCAAACTTATGCTCAGCAATACCTTCAACATCTAAGTATATGTTGTTGCTCATGTAGATCATTTGTTCCCATTTTGCAAGCTCTTTGAAGTCTATAAGATCCTCATTTGTCTTGACAATGTGGCAAGTCACACTCGAGTTGATCCATCACCCTTCGATGTCTGTCGTCATCGTGTTGCATTCCACCACGGTGACAAAGGATAACTTATGTGCATGTGTCTCTCGGTCTTTGATGGTATATTTTTGTCCCAAAAAATAGTGTCAAAAATTTACTATTAAAATAGTCAAATGTGATATCAAGTGCACTAGTCAATCAAGTAATAAAATATATGGAGTATAGAAATGTCGATCCCACAATGAATTAGTTTAACTAACCATCTAACTTCAAAGACTAATAAGAGATAAAAATAGGTGATGAGAAGATTACAGAAAATGAAATAACAAAAAAGTAAAGACTAACTAGTGATGCCTAGGACTTTAAGATGAGAGATATGCTTAGGAACAAACTTAGTTTAACATTTGCAGCAATTGATTTCAATAATGATAAACATATTTAATGATCAAATGGATTAGAAACACCTAATATATAATCTCCCTCAATGTGTAACCCAACTATCCTTAACCTTAGTAAAATTGAAAGCACTTCTTAATGGATCTACTCTTTGTCAATTCATAGTAGGATGCAAAAAGATGTATTCATAAACTATTCAACCATCCTTAATGGGATAATTCAATAGACCACAAATCAAATAGTCCTTAATGGATCAACAATAGAACTTGAATTGCTTCACCATAAAAGTCAATAATTAGTTCTACAGAGTTCGTGAACTAACGAAGACTAATAAGAGATAAAAATAGGTGATGAGAAGATTACAAAAATGAAATAATAGAAAAGTAAAGATCTAACTAGTGATGCCTAGGACCTTAAGATGAGAGAGATGATTAGGAACAAACTTAGTTTAACCTTTGCAATAATTGATTTCAGTAATGATAAACATATTTAATTCTCAAATGAATTAGGAACACCTAATACATAATCTTTCTTAACGGGTAAACCAACTATCCTCAACCCTAGTAAAATTGAAAGCACTTTTTAATGGATCTACTCTCAGTCAACTCATAGTAGGATGCAAAAAAGATGTATTCATAAAACTATTAAACCATTCTTAAGGAAAAAAATCAACAGACCAGAAATCGAATAGTCCTTAATGGATCAGCAAGATAGAACATGAATTGCTTCAACATAAAAGTCAATAATTACTTCTACATATTCATGAACTAACAAAGGACGTGTTAACAGTCAATTAATTAATTCACTCAAAACTGAAGAAAAACAATGCACTCGACAATCATGTTCATAAGAATCAAATAAGTATAAGCAATACTAAAAAATGGTCCAGAAGTTTACCCTAGCAATTAAGACTATTACAAATCAGTTAAAAGGTAGACAAAATTGGTGCTTAGATCATCCCAACAATACATCAACAGAGAGTATTCTTCTGGATTTGATGATGAACTCCTGCACAATCTTCTTAACGAGTGTATGATACATAAATCTTCTCAGCAGCCATTCAAGTTGCTCTCTCGTCCTTGACTTGTAGGAGCATGTTGTAGGCTCCTAGCACGCCCTAACAAATCATACCATACATATCCTAACAATCTTTCCATGTCAAGATAAGAAAATCTTTGTTGAATTCTTAATTAACTTTGCGACTGAGATTTAATCCTTTAAAACACCTTCAAATATTTTTTATTATATTTCCTTTTGATCTCCAAGGAGTTTGGATAAGATAAGAATATTTTTCCTATTGAAATTCCTCTAAAAAATCTGAGTTTGGGTGAGAACAGGGGAATCTCTCATGTTGTTGTGACTTGTAATGTATTTAATGGGCTATGAAACTGACTGTAACGACCTGTGATGGATGAAATGACCCGTGGAATGCCATGTAAGAGCACATGATGAATTGTAACAGCTCGTAACACAGGGTATTCACCCTGAAAACTCTTATTTTTCGTCACTTATGGCATGTAACATCATATAACGACTCGTCATTTCATAAAACTTTAATTGTTCTTCTTTGTAGAGGCCGTGAAACCCTATTATGCCTTGTGAAATACAGTGTAATGACTCGTGATAAGATATCATGGCTCGTTACATGGTGATACACATAATTGAGCTTACTATTGAGGTCGTGATGGCATGTAACGACTTGTGAAATCCAGATATTGCATTCTTTTGCTCGTGAAGTTGAGTCATTTCATCGTGTAGTTCCTTTTAAACCCTTCGTTGCTCCTTCCAAGTGATTTTCTCCAATAAATATCAACCTTGGGTAGAAGCATGACTCGAACAAATAAAAACAAATAAACGATTAAATGGATGCATGCTTGTGACAAAATTAACAAAAAAAAACCTTAATATATGCCTAAAAATATGTTGGAATACACATGCATTAGTCTTCCCCTTCTTGTTCGTTGGGTGGGCCCTTTTTCTCGTTTCGTCCTGATCTTGTAGGATAGTCGGCCTTGAAGTGACCAAACTTTTCACATATATGGCAAGACCCTCTTAGAATCGTGCACCCTACCCTATGCTTGAATTGCTTCTTCCTACTATTGAAGCTTGGCCTAACTTGCTTATGGTGGTGCATATCGTGTGCCTCATCCTCTTACCCTTTAGTAGTTTTCTCCATGTCGAAGACATCTATCTTCTTCTTTTCCTTGGCCATATCCTGCTTGATGGTCAAGATGGAATACAATTCAACAATTATTTTGATCGACACATTCACAGAACAACAGTGACGGTCATGTCGAAGTCAGACGGAAGACTGTTCGACACCGATGTAATCTACAACGGCTCTAACTTTGGGCATCTTGCGGATTTCAAGTCATTCGTAATTACAATCATATGGTTTACATGATCAGATACATTTTTTCTTACTTCATTTTACAAATGGTGTATCTATGCAAACAGTAATTGTACATTCATGTCTCTTTTGAATGAGTACTTCTCGTCTCAATGACTCTTATCAAATTATCCTCTATACTCATTAATATGAAGGTTCTTGCCTTCTTGTTTTTTTAGCTCCATGGCTTCTGCATGAACTTCCTTCTACTCGTAAGTGGCTTCTTCTAGAAGAGCCGGTGGCGCGACATGAACATAATTTTGCAAATGATCTGAATTAATCCATATTGTATCCTACTATCCAAGTGTCATAGTTGACACTGTTAAAACGATCCAATTTGACAAGTTCAACTACCTTAAATTTCAACATTTTTTTCTAGAAAAAATAAAACTTTAATTTCAATAAAAAGATAAAGAAAGAAAATACTTATTTGATAAGAATATCAACAACAAGAATATTTAAATATTCAAAAAATATTTTTTTCAAAAAATACTTTGGATTTTCAAGAAATAATTATGCAAAAAATATTGTATCTAAAAATGCCAAAAATATATATCCAAAAAATGTATCGAAAATAAATATAATTTGATTGAAAGTAAATTTGTTTATCTTAAAAATTCATGATGAAGTAATGATAATTTTAATAATTGTATATTTCAATATTTGTAAAAAAATAGCAAAACTTGTGCAAAGTCAATAACTGAGGAATATCTTTAATTTTTAGCAAAAATAGTTTTTAGCAAAAAAAATTCTATTACCGTTAATAAATATTTTGTAAAAATTCAAGAATACATTTCAAAATTATGAATAAGTTTTGAAAATCTGTAGAAAATATTCCTGGAAAATAGAAACATTTTTTTGGCCAAAAATGTTTCCTAAAAATATATATATATAGTCGAAAAAAAATTAAATGTTTCGACAATAACAAAAATATTGGTTAAAATAATATTAATACCAAAATATATAAATAATTTTCAGAAAAATACGTTTATAATAGTTACTGGAACAAAAGATAATTCCAAATCTGAAATATTGAACTTTAAGAAAATAATTACAAGGGTATTTTGATGCAAAAAAAATTATGCAATTTCTAAACAATAATTACAGAAAATGTGATTATAAATATTACATGATATTAAAAAATATAATAATGAAATAATTAATACTTTATCTAAAAATAAAACATTAAATACTAATTTTAAAGATAATAATTATAAATGAAAATATTAAATAGTAACTAGAGAAATAATTGGAGAAATAAAAATTAACTATAATAAGTAAAATTAGGTCTAAAATTGTTTTGTAATTTAAATTCAAATCGATGGCGAGGATTAAAATAAATTTTATGGGTTTAAATCCATGGTTCATAATTAACAAGGATTATAACTGCCAGGATTTAAACTAGACTAAGATCAACGATTCAAATAAAATCAAATAATCTAATGTGTCTATGGTTATGACTAAAACATCACAAATCTAATGGTTCAAGTACAAATAATATTATAATGGCTCGGATTAAAAACAATATTTATAGATCGACTGCATATATTAAATTTTGCAACAAATTAGGATCGACGACCTAAATTAAAATAAAATGTTAGATCTGGATCTACCGTTCAGATGAAACATGAGCTATAATGGCTCAGATATAATCTAGTATGTTCAAACGACTATGATTAATCAGATAGAACTTATGAGATTTATAGTTGCGAATAAGACAAGGAAATAAATATATGGTTCAGATTCAAAATTATTATGTGGCCTAGATTAAAAGAAAATATGTATTGATGATTAGGATCAATCTATAGGTGCAATAGATCTACGACTCGGATTTCACATAAAATCAATTGCTAGGATTGAAAAGGGAAGAAATGATGTGACGATCTAGATCAATATCGAGTGGAGAAGAACATTGTTCATCTTCTCCACACATTTTTGTAACGTTCACCGGAGATCCGATAGGGGAAGTGCTTTGGTCGCTGAAGAGACGTCGATCGTGTCGTCCGAGTGTTCAGGAAGCCGCGACGGACGTGTGAGAAAGGTTATGTGTCATCAATTTGGTTCACTTGGTCGTAGATTTCCCTACATGTTGTCTGTGTCAATTACTAAGACAGTTGGTGAAGGTGCGGCTCGATTGCGATTTGACGTCGGGGATGTTTAGGGCAACTCCGGAGCGACAACAGAAGATGGTGGGAACTATCGATGAGAGTGGGAGTCGACAATGGAGCAACATGGATCCAAGTCGACGTTCTCCGATGTTGCTAATGTCTTTGATACCAATTGAGAGAGAAAGGAGAGAGAGAGAGGGATTTTGTTCAACGACTGGAGCTCCCAATAGACGTCCAATTTCTTTTATAGTGGTTGATTGCTAGTCAATGTCCGCCCCATCATTTTTTGGCCATCACAACTATAATCCCCACCCCAGCTAACATGGTTCATGATCACCTTTATTTTGGCCTCTGTCGTTGTCGATTGGAAGTTGTTTCGTCACTTGTTGACGAGTTGCCAAGGTTGGCGATCCAGGCGACCGTTGTCGCACGCAATCCATGACTTCTTTGGCATTGTGCGTCCACATCCCCATGGTTACATGCATGAGCGATGGTGCTCTGATTGGTCGCCTTATAGCAAGTATAACGTTGCCAAGGAGAGAATAAGCTCTAATTATCTTTTCAACAAATTTCCAAACAATGCCCCTGCATAACTTCTTGAAGTATTTCCCATACAATCTCTTCTTTTTCACGAATTAGTTGTCCATGACTCCATTCTAAATGTGTAAATCACATTTTTTAAGTGTCACTTATTTCATAGTTTTTAAATGAAACACATAGTGAAAGTATGGCAAAAAATACTATATGTGAAAAGAAAGTTGGAGAAAAAAGTTGACATGATAATTTTCTGCATATAGTTTTTTCAAGAACATGGCTAATAATATTATTATAATGAAGGAATATAATTGATAGGTTTTCAAATATATCTGATTAATGAATTAGTATTTTAAGACTTTGAGTACCATAGTTTTCTTTCCATGATCAAATAGTATGCATGATTATTTGTGATGGACAAGAGAGTGATCACATGTGCCTTGTATGTAAGAACCCAAGGCAAGAGGTCAAGGTTAGTCGCACATAGACAAAACACGAAGGTGGTCATGAACTTATATATAGTATCCTCCTTGAATATTTCAAGACACTTAAATTCGTGCGGGTCATGAGCCCAAAGCGAATAATATCTTGAATGGGAACAAGAGTGTTACCAAAGATATCAGAGCCTACCTCATGTGCTCACTTGAACCATGTGGACTGACTCAACGAGGACATTGAGCCCTGATAGAGGAAGATTATAAGAACCCAAGGCAAAGAGATCAAATGTTAGTCACACATGGATAAAATACAGAGATGGTCATGGGCTTATAAGTGGCTACTCTCTCGAGCATTCAAGACATCTTTTAAATTTGTGTAGGACATGTGCCCAAAGCGAATAATTTCTTGAATGGATAGGGGATGTTGCAGCTAGGTATCAGAGCCTAAAGAGGGACACTTCTTAGTTGTCCCTAGGTATGTAGAAGTCCTATACTTGCTACCATTTGTTGATGTCTCCATGACGTTCTGCTCATAGCGAACATCAACAGGCGGAATCAAGGGATATCATTTAAAGGTTCCTGAAGCTTCAACCCCCAAAATTCACTAGGACAGAAGACTTTGGAAGAGTCGAGAAATGAGTAGAAAAGATGGAGGAGGTTGTAATGGAGATGCAGTGTGCTGAAGGGAGAAAAATTATCTATGCCACAAATTATCTCATGGGCGATGCTAAGGGTTGATGGAAAGCCACCAAGAGTACATAGTTTGCAAAGTAGAAGACGAACTCATGGAAAGATTTTAAGGGAGCTTTTGAATCACTTTACTTACCGTAATACCAAAAGGACTAAATATAGGAGGAGTTTTTGCAGCTAAAACAAGAGGGTACGTCGGTGGAGCAGTACCTAATCAAGTTTCTAAGACTCGAGAAGTATTACACCTTGTACATGAATGAAAAGTCCATGGCTAAGAAGTTTTGTCGATGGGCTGCACCCTAGGTTGAGAGCAAAATTTATGAGTGACAACTGCAAGACTATGAAAGATGACACGAAACTTACATTGGAACCAGAGAGGGAGCACGTGGAGCGGCTGAAGACACAAAAAGAGAAAGATGCAGTTCGCTCACCAAATCGAGATATGACTAGGTGGGATGACATGGGGCAGAACATGACTCCTGATAGGAGGGATCACCATCGGGAGGACAACAATCACAACAGACTAACAAAGGACCCTAGCCACACTATCAAAGATACCACACGAGGGAATATTGTTGTAGACAGGAGTATGCCTTCATTGTAAAAAACATGGACTTTTCATAAGGAAATGCCTGAAAGCAAGAGAAACTCGTCAAGGAGCAAGGGACCTTCCCAGCCTAACATGAGTAGGTCGAGTATACGGCATGAGGGTTGAACCAGAACCACAACTCGAGTCACATATCTATGATGCCATAAGTACAATCCTTGAACCTTATACATAGAATATTGAGATCTAAAGGGTAACACTAATCTTATGGAGGTTATCCCTTCATAATGAAATAAAAATAAGTTGATATATATATATATATATATATAGGACTAAATTCGAGGATGAATTTAATTTTAAGGAGATTATGATGTAATGTCCCAATTCAATATATAACCCAACAAGGGGCATGACCAATTTGGACGCGGATCATGTTGCATTTAGACTGAATCGAGAGGTCAACACGGATCGTGTCAAAAAGACACGCATACCATGTTAAGGAAAATCAAACTAAAAAATAGAACATAGACCGTGTCCAAGAAGGATGCGGACCATGTTACACCGACATTCCAAAATAATAGTTTGATTAAATTTAGGTTACAAATTTAATTATATTTTAAATTAACCTAAAATCCTAATTATCCTTTATATAAACCTATAGCCATGAAATATTTTTACCCTAAGCCTTATTTTTGTGCAACCATTGGTAACCCTTCTCCTCTCTCCTTCCTTCTCTCTCTCTCTCTCTCTCTCTCTCTCTCTCTCTCTCTCTCTCTCTCTCTCTCCCTCCTCTCTCTTTTCTTCTCTCTCTCTCTCTCTCTAGGATTGAAGGTAAGGCCCATTTCTCCTCCCTTGATGACACCATCCTTAGCTGACCCTCATGCTCAAGATTTCTACAACAGGAAAGGTCGACGAAGATCAACATGTGGAGGAAGATGGTCTGTCGTGGAGGAGGAACGAGGAGGAGGATTTAGGACAAGGGATGAATAAAAGATAACTACAAAATGAAGAGGGTATGTAATTCAAATCATAAGAGGATACCAATTATTGGGTTTTATGTTGATTAACAATTTTATCTAAGATAACGAACAAACATAGCTTTTTAGATGTATTTTCGATGTTGGTAGAATTTTTGTCATCTTGAATAATTTTGAGGGTTTTATAAGTAAAATTTTCCTTGAAATAACATCTAAAAAGGTTAAGAACGCCATCTAGACACGAGATGTTTTCTCCATAATGCAGCCCACATCTTTGGGTGCCACCGTGAAATACGTCAAGGACGGATTCTGTCGACCTCTGACTCAGACTGTGTTCATCGATGAAAAATGATAAAGTTCAACAAAACGGAGATGAACCGTGTGTCTTATGGAAACAATCCGCATCCTCAAGAGAACGATCGTGTCAACCCTTGACATGGGCCGCTACGACCGAAACAACCCATCCTGAGCGAAATAGTCGATGTGCCTTATGTATACAGTCTGTGACCCTATGACAAAGGTGAGAAACAAGCAGTGTCAATTACCGATGTGACCCACGTTTTTCCCAAACGAAGAACAATAACAAAAACCCTAGAGTCAAAATGGACTATGTCACCCTGAACCTAGTTCGTGTTTCCACTAAAAAATGGAGTGTATTGCCTCAAAACCGATTGTGTTCGATAGAACATTATTCGATCGAAGACAACACGGGTCATGTCATCAATGACGAGGGATGTGTCTTGGGATGCATTGTTGTTATGTTTGATTGATTGACTGAACTTTATTGAGATAGGACTAGTGGGCTTTCACGTGAACCTAGCCTAACATGTAATAAGAATTAAAAGATGTTAATATTTGTGATTGAACCTATGCATGAAGAGGATGACCCGCGACGAACTGAGGGATTTATCCCTATTGTTAATTGGGTTCATTTAGGAATTATTGAGTCCTTTGTGAGCTACTGTTTGAAAGATATTATTTGGATCGTAGAGAGATCCCATGGTCTACCTAGTCATACTAGCGTCGGAGTTTACCTGAATCTTTTATGCACTAGCAATCATTCATTACTAATTGAAACAAAAGATGCCCTAAGATAAGATAAATAGAGGACAATCATGTGTGATATGAATTCGGCTTGAACATACTGAGACAATGGAACCATGAGATACAAATGTTATTGATGTTTTTGTCATTGTTAAGTTATAAAAGATGTAAAGAATTGATAAGAATGTATTACCTATCTGTATTGATAAGAATGTATTGCCTACATGTCATCAAAGTTTATGTTAGAAGTGAAAAATGATTTGTTTATTTATATGTTATTTTCTGATGATTGTAAACCACATATGATCTTTACATATTAGACGTCATAGTCACAAGATGTTTCTACCCTGCGAATTCAATTCTGTAGGTAATCAAGAGTTTGAATAGGTGTCATTGGCGCAGATGATGATGTTGTTAGTGATGGTCTATTGTGCACATGGTATAGGTCATGTCGAGTTATGATGGTCATGAAATAAAGAAAAATGAAATCTCATTAATTAGTGTTTTTATTTGGATTTAGTAGTTGATGTTAGTCTCTTTGGACTCATATAATCATTTTTTATTTCTTTAATTTGAAATAATGATTTAGTTAAAATGTTGATTTTATATGATGTGTCTTTGATGTTGACCTGATTTCTGATCAAAGTTAAGTCAACAAAAATAAGGTCGTGGCATCCTCATAAAGGTATTTTGCCTAGTGGTGGAGTGTGCTTTTAGAGGCTTCACATTATATCGGTAGGGACATTCTAGCACTTTTGAATGTATTCCTAGTTTTTTTCCTCTTACAATGTTGTATCTCCAAGGCATTGATTGAAATATCCGATTCATCAATACTAATGAGTGATAATTCCCTCAAATATTGTCAATGAACCTATTCATCATGTTAACTACATTTATTATGCCCAATCTAGTGTAAGACCATGACATTGCACAAGCATATGACACTAAAAGGATAAAAGAAAATGTCAATGTACCTCAATCAATATAACATGAATGGCTAAGTGCAAGTGTTGCTCAGCTTTAAATGGCGATATAATACTACATTAAATTATTCTTTTTACCTTTTGTGAATTATCGTGTATTTTTATATCTAATTAGGTAAAAAGTGTCAATTTCTTAAAATCTTTGTATTCTTGAAACTTTAATTCTTCCATTCAAATTCGTCATGCTTATTCATTTTTTTTCTTATTTGTGCAATGACCATTTTAGACCAAAAAAAGGAAAACAACAGACAAATTAACTAATGGAGTGGAGTGTGAGAGATTATTAGAGGGAGGAGGAACTACATTAAACTAAGTCTTGTTTCGAAAAAAAAATATTAAAATATGAGATGTAAAAGATTAATTTGGATAAAAGTCATGTTTACCCTTTTTATAGATATATTCTTTATAATAAATATAATAATATATTATATGTTTTTAAAATTTCCAAATAAGATATTGGAATTTTATTTTTCTTTTTGTTTTATTCTTTATTTTTCTTACAATTGTTTTATCCTTTTGTACATTTAAAAATAAATGAGAAAAGAGATGGAAGATAAAGGATAAATATAGTGGGATCGAGGAATCAAATTATAACATTTGTGGCTATCCTTCTTCGTAATTATCTCCATCTTACTAGAAGAATTAATGCATTCATTGGATCCATCTAGTCTAAAAGAATATTTAGTATATAGTTTTAGTTTTAAAATGAATATAAATAAGTTTTATTTTTATATTAAAGTATTAAAAAATAAAACAAATATAATACAATTTTAGTATATCATATATAATATGTATATCATATTAATTTAAATTATAACATGCTCGACTCAAAGACGTGATCACGTTGATGACCATAAATTTTTTGGAAGATTAGAACTAACATGTTTGTATGAGTGGCATAAAAGAAAAGGACTGAAAGGTTTAGAAGTCGATGACCACAATGATAACTTCATGTACAAAATATTTTCGAGATGAGAATCAGTTTAGGCTGATAGTTGGAACTAGATGATTAATCCATGCACCGAGAGGCAAATTTTCGAACAATGAACTGAACAATTGAAAATGAGAACTGATAATTGATTCACCTGCCTAGAGGTCGAAGACTTTTGTGATAGAGTATCGATTGGAAAAGTCCAAGAGTAGGATTCCAATGGCTTCAAATTTGATGAATGAGATGACCCAAAGTCTAAAATGATCAATTAATTCTCAGATTAGAAACAATAACATCTAATTGATTAAAAAAATTATGGAGGAAGTTCATGTATGAAAGATACAATGGCTAATACATTAAAGAATGCTACGAAAGAAGAAGCCTACATTGAAGAACATCAAGTAGTTACTCTTGAGCATAACATATAATAACAAGTCTTTTTTTAAAATTTATTTTTATTCTTTTCTTTACTACCTTATTGTGTGTGGCTTATTAATGTAAAAGAGTAATAAATTATTTGTATTATAATAGCTCCTAGTGATAAGATATAACACTCTCAAACTCACATCTCGCCACGTGGTAGAACATGGACTCAGAGATGCTATGTCGATACAATACATTGACCAGAATCTTGACTATATTGATCAGTAATAAAAATAACATACAAGCGAAAGACTTTAATCAATAAAGAAAGAATATCTAATTAATTAAATGTGCAAGTCTTAGACAAAGATAATTGGTGTCATAAATCTAATGACTCGAGAGATTATTATAACTTTTCTATAATCAATTAAGATACCATCAAGATCCTAATATGTGCATAGCATCAACATCATCATGAGCAATTTGTCATCGCCAGTGTCATCAGCACAATCATCAACTGCAGTACTAATTCCATATAGGATAAAATACAATGGAAACAAATATCCCATTAACTTTTATGCTAGTGTGTAAGGCACACGTAGATATAAAATTAAATAAAATAAACATAATGATAAAATGAGAATAGTGAACTCGATACTAATATAAGATACATGGCGATAAAGATGAGTCAATAATGTAAATCAATGACTTCAATACGGTTCACGGTAGCATCACTTTTAATTTGACTTGGTGTGAGACACTATCAATTTCGATGATGATTAAAGGATGCTTCAATCTGATATGTTATCTAACAATCAGACTACCCAATAAGGAATAACATTTCAAGAGTCAATTATATTTCTCATTAAAAATGATCCGGTAAGACCAAACGATAATGGCAAATGTCCAAGACTAAACAAATGAAATGATGGTAAGAAACATAGTAAGACTCGTCACATTCATTAGGATATAAATCCGATATGAATATAATGAAATACTAGTAAGATGTGCACATATGGTGCAATCCATAGGGTGATATGTCAATGTCAATATAAAATCAAATAATTTATCAATTTCGATGGTAAGTCAAATGACATTTCAATAAAATAACATTCTTTAGGACAATAAGGTCATTTAGTATTTAATGAATTCAAATACCATTTGTACGTCCAATAATTGATCCGGTAGGGCAAACGATAAAGAATAAAATTCCAAAGGCCAACAATGATGGTATAACTTCAATAACATACTTTGAGCAATGAGACCAAATAATAAGGTATTAGATTCCAAAGGTCATCAATGGACTCACTTTACATCCAATCTGATAAGACCAATCAGTAAGAAGTAACACTCCAGGGCCACAATATTCTTTATTTACTTTAAAAATAAAGACAATAATGGAACAATTGTAACACTATTTTCAATACAACGGGAACTTTCGATACAATTCGATAGAGTATGCAATCCTATATGATACAATCTCGTTTTATCTTTTTCTTGAATATGTGGGTGGTGCATTTTAGAATCATTTCCTAATTTCATAAGATTGCAATAGGCTAGATGATATATAGGGTGGGGGGGGGGGGGGGGGGTTGGTTGGGGAATAAGACATAGATTAAAGTCTTATTCTCCAATTTTTTACCAAACACCTAAAATACTAACCATGGGCCCCACACATCATTAAATGTTGGACTACCCTTAAACCCACTTTTTTGTATTCTCAGAGGATGAAAGACTACAATATTCCCTATGGATTAGGGTTTGGAGAATAGAAGATGGATTAAAAATTTTTAATCCATCTACAGTTTATTGTGAACCAAACGGCCCCTAAGTGTTTAGGTAAGACTTATTATGTTAATATTTTTAATGATGTCTTTATGTTCATTCCATAAACAATACGAAGTTCATAATGGTACAAACGATACATAGCTCTTAACATCCGATATAACTTCTATATTGCCATGATAGTAAAACAATAATATCAGCGAGGGTACCAACCTCCATAATAATAAACTTATCATGTGGGGAGGATGTTTGAGTATCCTCTTTGTTACCGGGAGGGGAGCTGTTCGTGCAACGGGAGCAAAGTGGTATAGTTGCAGTTAACCCACCAACCCTTAACAATATGAAACAATCAATAAACAATAGTTCCCATCACAATACACATGCAACCATAATCATTAATTTTGTTATCCTTACATGAATACCTAATATAGATTCTTGTCATGGCACATCATTATATAATATCGATAAGATAGCCTTCAAGATCATCAACATTGCCAACAGAATGAAACAACTTCAATAAGGGAGAAAATGAGTTCGTCACGAGTCGTGATTAATACTTCACGACCGTGAGTATTGAAGTCTCAAGCCATGACTCAATTTTCACTATCTTGACTACTTCGATCATGGGTCGTGACATAGGTGTCACGACAATGACCAAAATCATCAATTTCATGACATGTTGGTCATGGGGCATGACATGAGCGTCATGATCGTTATCGAACACGACCTTTCATGGTATGTTGATCATGGGTCATGACATGGGTGTCACGATCGTGATCGAAGATGATCTCTTTACAATGTGTTGGTCACGGACCGTGACATAGGTGTCATTACCATGGTCGAACATAGTCTTCTCTTATTTTGTTGGTCACGGGCTGCGATCGTGACCGCAAGCTTTGGTTTATTAGTCACGGGCCGTGACTTGTTTGTCACGATCATGATAAAACACGAATCATTTCACGATCTTATTCACGGTCGCGCCTGTGTGCGTCACGGTCGTGACTATTAGTGTCACAATCATGAAACTCACATCATGGGAGTGTCATTCCTGTTCTAGGCAGGATTTTTTGATGTTTAATCATGGGTTTTTTGATGTTTAACCATCAAATCAAGTCAATCACTGTATATTTTTATGAACATGAATATATAGATCTAAGAAAATGATTTATAGATTTAACTACACACAACAATAACATGAACTTCCGATCTAACAAGGTTATTCAATAGATTAAGGGAAATATGATATGATCATTCAACAGATCAAGGAAAATCTATGTATCTCAATATCAAACTAATGATTTGTAGGCTTAGATCCAAGAAATATGAACTCCCTATTTAACATAATCATCTAATAGATTCAAATACGTTCAATATGATTTCTCGATGGATCAAAAGAAAATTAAGAGGAACAATATGATAAATCAAAGGAATTCTCTGCGTACATGTTGGAAAACTATTGTATATTATATCATTAGGCATTCAGAGACAGGGATATACAAGAATCCTTAAGCGTGTTCATCTAGTAGAAGATTATATCTACATGAGATCACCTTTTAGCCAATACATTCAGAAGTCCCGTGCGCTATCGATCTGCCATCGATTTGCTTTTGTTTTCTTCTTGACTGGGAAGAGAGTCATTGTCACGAGGCTTCGGGTAAAAGGAAACAAGACAAAAGGGGTAAATTAGAGTTGACTAGGAGAGATATGGAGAGAAGTAATAATATAAAATAAAAAAAATTGGGGTAATAAATTTTAAGATTTTGGATTGGAAACGGTTAAAGAGACATTTTAGGGATTTGAAAAATTAGAGGAGTCACATGATATGTATGTCTTAAATGAAAAAAATGATTTAAAATTTATTTGTATTTCGAAATCTCATGTGATAAGAAATATATCATGTGATTGAAAATACGTTCAAGATGTAATCATATCGGCTTTACCTCGGATCATCCAGAATGTGGTATTAATGCATATATCATATTCTGAAGTAAGAAAAGTAAAAGTGAAAGTGTATAACTAAATTTCTTCAAATACTTTTATAAAAAGATTACTAAATTGATTTAATTGATATTTTTTATACATCAACTCACTCCTCCTCGCTCCATCCAACACATGAACGATGCAGAGAGGAACTCAGGGGTTGAGTGGGAATGGATTGGGGACTCGCAGCACACGCTGCTCTACTTATAGTGGCCGTCATCGCGTAGCACTCCGCCCCCATCCGCGGCCGTCACCGCGCGATCACCGCACGGACGAGCGTCGTCCCTCGATGCTCGTTTCCTATTTTGTTCGATAACCATATCAACGCACAATCTGCGCGTTATATACCACGACGCGGCTGGCGCATCCACAGACGAGGAGCGCGATCGTCGCGCCGTCTCACGCGAATCCTCAACCATTGCATTCAGTCTCAGTTCTTTGGTCATCCATTCTTCATCTTCGAACGACCTTTCCTTCATTAACCAAAATACCTCTTCGACTAAGTCTCCTCACTGAGTGTCCACTTCTCCCTGGACCGCCCGTTCTTCAACCTTTGTCCTGTTGGTGTAACGCATTCAGTCGCTCTCTTTTCTTCATCGGGCTACCTCTCCTGTTCAGCCTTGTCTTCGGTCATCCTCTCAATACCTTTGGTCGACCGCTCAGTCTTTGACTCTACTCCTTTGATCTTTGCTCTTCATGTTGATCGACCACTTCTTAATCTTTGGACGCCCGCTGCACACATGTGATCTTCCTGTTATGTCTTTCATGTGCATAGGTCGTCTGTTCATCATCTTCGATCGACCTTCATTCTCTGAACATGAATTTCCTGTCTTTCAGAGCAATTCAACAAGCTTATGAGTCCAAACTAAGTTCCCTCACAAATTTGTGATCACCAAAACAATCTCGGGATCCTAGATTCAACACTCTTACCGTCCATCAAAAATAGGATAACAAGTAGCTCATCATATCAAGAACAACATGCTATGCAAGAGAAGATTGGAAAGTTAAATGGAAACATTAAATAATTAAAGAATAGTTCAAACAACAAATATAAGTTCTCAAATCATCCCATGTCCAGACTCAAATGTTTAGCCTATAACAACCATTACACACATCAAGCAAACATCAAAATCGGAGTTCATCCTTGGAAACTAATAAAAGTAGGAATTACAAAACAAACCAATAATACTCCTCAATATCCTAGAATGAGAATACACCTCCTCACTCTATTTCTTCATCCTAGAAATGGCGGCGGCCACATTCCTCTTAGATGCGGACCCCTTTCGCCTCCTTCTTTCTTGTGTTTTATCCTCCTCCTCTCCTCCAATCAATAGCTGCCACTTATCCCTTGCCTACCCTTGCCAATATGCTTGGAAACAACCAAAGAATCTTCTACGTCTGTACCAAAAAGTCGGCAGAGGAATATGCAAGAATTTATTTCAATTTTGTATTCTAGCGGTATTTGGCAGGTAGTGGCGTGAGGGTTTGAACATCTATACAGGTGCCCCTAGGTTTGATATTTTAGGATAAGTGTAATACGGCCTCAACTAAGTTCCTCCAAGAGAAATCTGATATTATCATTAAAAACTACACTTAAAAGAGTTTTCGGAGTATAAATATATACTTGTATCCAGGAAATTTTAAATGAATCAAATTCTATAAGAATATGTATGTATAAATAGATGCAAAATTCATGGTGAAAGTGTAGACTTTGTATATAAAAACCTAAGGTAAATTTCCTGTCATAAAAAATCTTCGAATTCCCTATACAAAAAAAATGAAATATATGAATTGTGATGTTTATAACCTAATATAAACTAATTTTCAATAAATATTCTTACTTTAGATAAGGCTTCATTTCTAAAATATTGACAAGGACATAACTTTTTGCAATCAATAAATTATGTTGTTTAACATAAATTTATATGTTCTCTCAATCGTAAGTGCTGGAAACTTAAAAATGGATAAGCCCTCTTTATTGGATTCTTCTTGAACGTCATCATTTCGTGGGACTTGAGTTCGCATTGTTTAAATTTAAGGTTCAAAGTAAAACAATGTGAAATTAGAAACTTCTTCATAGAAGTATGCTTCACATGTGGTTCAAAGTAAAATGATGTGTAATTAGAACCTTCTTCATAAAAGTATGCTTCACATATAGATCCTTTAATTTTATATTATTTTTTGCCTTCGTCTTTAGGTACAAAATGCACCTCTCAAATGAATACATAATCGAAATTGAACTGGCCCTGTTACATTTGCCTAATAGGCGAGGTGGACGACCAAATGCTCCATGACATCAAAGAATGATGGGGGAAATATTTTTTCAGCTTTGCATAATGTAATTGTGATTGATGATTTCAAATGCATCATAGCATCTTTTCGTATGCTGCAAGTGCACAATTCTTTAAAGAATATGCTGAATTTAGTGTGTGTCCCCCATATAGATTTAGGTAAAAATTCTCGAAAAGTTATTGAAATTAATCTTTGCATAAATATGTGACAATTGTATGTCTTCATCCCGAATATGTTACCCTCTTCAAGATTGATGCAATGAGATATGTTAGATGCGTTTCCATCCGGAAACCTAAATGTTTTATCCACTCAAACAAGAGCTTACATTGTTCACTACTTGATGCATAAGTAGCTTTTGGCTTTATGCACTTTCCATTTTGATGAACCAACTCAAGTTCTAGACATTTGCATATGAGCTTCAAATTCTCTCTAGAGTTCATATTATCTTTCGTTTTCCCTTTGATATCCATAACAATGTTAAATATGTTATCAAATACGTTCTTTTCCACATGCATAACATCTACATTATGCCCCACTAGATTTGAGGACCAATATGGAAAATCCCAAAATATACTTCTCTTTCCCCAATTATGATCAATGCCAAATTCAATGGTTTGAATTATGGGTGCCTTCAGCCCAAAATTTACAGGACCAATCACATTAACTTGTGATAATGCTTCAAGACTACTCATTTTGAATATTGGTAAATTTTTTCCACAATTTCCTTAGAAAAAGAATTTCTATCACGTCGCATAAAGTGCTCAATCGGCAATTAAACCAACATTTTTTCCTACTATGATTCAACTAAAATGATTGTGTGTTTTTTTCACAAAGTGGACATGAAAGTTTCCCTTAAGTGCTTCATCCATTTAACATTCGATATGCAGGAAAGTCATTAATCATTCATAATAGTACCACTTCCATTACAAAGTTTTGCTTCTTGAACATATGTCAAAACTCCATCCTCCCGTAACATTTTTAGTTCATCAACAAGAATACACATCTATACTCTTGCTCAGCGACTTTGGACCAGAAATCATACAAGTAAAAAGTATGTCTTTCCTACGCATGCACATACTTGGTGGAAGATTACAAGGAGTAACAAATACAGACCAACATGAATATGATGTTGTTGAACCCCCAAATGGATTGAAACCATCAAGAAACATACTCTTGATAAGACAAATCATTATGTCAAAACACATCTCGCTCATATCATATTCAGACTTCAAATTCATCAATTGAAACAAAAGATAAGACACTTTGTTGCTCACAATCAGTCCAAAGAGGCTCGTCCACATTTTTTAAAATATTATAAAATTTTAAAGCTGAAGGATTAGAAGTTTCTTCTCTTTGTTCGTGCTCTAAATAAAATGTAACACCAACTTCTGCATCTCGCATATTATCAATGTATGGATTTGTCGAAGAATCCACAAATTGGCTTAATTAGTTGAACTTTCATCCTTCCAATGTTCTTTACCATGCAATGTCCAATTTAAGTAATCCACCCATATACCTTCCGATATAAATTCATCTCTACATAATATCTTAGTCTTCATATGGACAATAAATGAGACCAAGAGAATAAGCTATACCTCGTTCTTCATATGCAAATCTTAAGAATTCATAATCTCTGCCCTTAAAATTTTTATGAACATAACCATTAATATCTTTCTACTAAAAAATCCAACTTCGACCAGGTTTCATTATACTCCATAAATATGAATGAAACATGATTAAATAAGAACTAAAAATAATTAAATATGAACAAAATATGATTAAATAGGAACTAAATATGATTACATATGAACTAAATATAATTAAATATGAGAGAAATATGATTAACTAAACATGATTAAATATGAATGAAACAATGTGGCCCTCCTCACACCTATGAGGAAGGCGCGCTTCCCTCCTCATAGTGAGGAGGGCGCTAGAGAGGAGGTGAGGGTCATACTGGCGGCGAGGACGGCGACAAGGCAGCATAGACGGTAGTGAGGCCACAGTGAGAAAGGAAGCAAAAAAACAAAAAAAAGAAGACAGGGGGAAATTTTAGGGCAGAAGAATTAGCAACAGAAATAATCCGCCGTTCAACTGTTGCTAATCGATCAGTAGTTATGATTATTTTTTTAAAAAAAATAAATAATGACTACTAGGATTTTGTCTTTAAACTGTCGCAAAATCCTTCGTCACTAATGACAATTTTTTATTGTTATTGCTATTGCTAATCCGTCGTAAATGTTTTAAAGAAGAATATTTTTTTTTTCATTTTTGTTTGTCGTTACTTCATCACTAAGTTGTCACTATTATCGACGTTTTAGCAACAACAATATTTGTCACTAATTTTCTATCACTAAAGCCCACTATTCTTATAGTGTAAATTTTATATCAAAGTTATTGAAGTGGAAGCAAAAAAGAACCCAATTCTTGTATCACCAATTTTAAGAATTAATTACCAATGGAATAATTCCTTGTTCACCACTTAAATTCCTCATTAACGCAAACTTTGGGCACCCTCTGTTCTTTCTTTCTTGTATTATCTTCTTCCTCATCATGGCTATTTATAGAAGGAAAATGTGGTAGTTCTCACCAGCAAAAGGTGGTAGTTCTTATCAATAAACTACCAATTAGTTAATATGTACTTATGAGATTTTTATTTATAAATCAAATATTATTATAGATGGATTTGGACCAAAGTCCAACAAATAACTTGATGAACCCCATATTGTGAAATTCCCTTGGTTTTTTATCTATTAATTAAATAATTTATGTCAATATCGTGCACAAAGAAATAATATAATATAATATAAAAGAGAAAAAAATTTACGTAAAAATATCTTTCAAATAAAAGATTAAAAAATACGAGACAATCATAAAATATTTTAACTATATTAAGAATAAATTATAAAAGAGTAATTTTGCTATATATCAAGAACAAATTACTAAGTTTTTTAAATCTTGCTCAAATTCGAAACAATAATCTTGGGAAAATAAATCAATAGTTATCCTCTGAAAAATCTCTGAAATAACCAACAAGGATATCACTATGATTCTCCGTGATCATAGTGTTAAGAAAACTTTAGAGATCCTCTTAATCGAGTTTTGTTTTTTTATTCTTACTCTTTAAGAATAATATCTTCATCTTCTTTCTCAAAAGTCCTTTCTTCTTCTCTTATATTCTTATCATCAAGAAAGATAAATCTCTCTCTCTTTTCTATAATATCCAAGATAAAGAAAAACACCAAAAGAATTTTCATCCTTTTCCATATGTCTCAACCTTTATCCCTCTAAGGAGAGAGAGAGAGAGAGAGAGAGAGAGAGAGAGAGAGAGAGAGAGAGAGAAGGTCTATTTATTTCATATGGCTCTTATAATCTATCTCAAACTCACACACCTTAGTTAACTAAGTTTAATTTAACTTAATCCTTACTTGAGTTTTTCACAATCCCCCTTCAACTCATGATAGGAGATACTCCATCAAGAATCACTACTTGATCTTCATGTCTATCGATCCAACTTCTCATTTTAAGTTTTCTCTGTGATTTGTCTTTGGATCTCCCTCTCTTTTAATCACCTTATATTTAGAACTCAAATATCTAGTAGAAGAATATTGCTATGCTGTAAATATAAGTACACTAATCATATCAAATAAATGAGATATGAGTAGAATACCATTTTCACAAGGATTAAAATTAACTATCTATCTAATTCCGCTAATTAATAGGTCATACCAAGTGTTTTGAGGAAAAATATTTTTAAAAATAAAAAAGAAAAAATTGATGGCAATAAATTTTGGATGAGGATGAGATGAGATAACGATAACCACCATAAGATTAATTGTTATATTTTATTTTAAACTCCTAAATGGATTAGGATATTTAGAATGAGATAAGATAAGGATAAACTTTGTTTAACCATAAGATTAATTGAATTATAATTTTATTTCAAACTCCTAAATGGATTAGGATGTACTTAAGATATGATTTTCTCTCCGGGATGAATCAACTATCTTAACTTTAGAGAGACTTGACCGTCTTGTTTCAAGGATGACAAACATGTCTACTAAAAGTCAAGATGCATGAATTTGTATCTTCTAAACTACGAGGCGTTCCACTCTAGGATGACAATCAATAGGCCACACATTCAAAGTATTTCTCTAGGATTCTACTCGGATATGACATGCAATGCAAGGTCAAAAATCAATTCCAAGAACTAAAGAGAATAAAAAATAAATTATTCTTATCCGAGATGCTAGTTAGAATAAAGATCTCAATAAATAAATGGAGAGAAATTAGACACAACATCCATGTTCATAGGAGGATTGAAGAAAAATAAAATCAATTGAATCAAGGGGTTTAACAATTTCCCCTTTAATAAATTACTTCAAAAAAAATAAATAGAAAATTAAATTGGAGTTCATCCTTCAAAATTAACAAGAAAAACAAGATAACTATGGCCTAAGAACACCTTGACGATGCTCTTCTCAACAATGTTCCGCGCATAAATCTTCCTTGAGAAATTCTCTAGACGTTTATGCATTCTTTCAAGTTTGTAGCGTAAGATCAAAATTTGTTAAATGAGATCTAGACTTGTTCCATGATAAAATTAATTCTCTAGAATCATCGTTATGTATTTTAAGGTTTGACGGGTCATATTAGGAGTCCCAAGAGTTTTGGAGTTGAAATTACCAAGTTCGATAAAATTTCAGTAAAAAATTAGTTTATCTCAAAATTTTGTTTCAGCACAAGATAGAATTTGATAAAATTGTGTTATGGTCAAGTTTCTTTATTATTATGCATTTCATAGCACATGATAGAGATTTCACAATTTTGACTTTGGCTAAAGAATGGATCTTCAGGTTGTCCCGTCACGTGAAATTGCTTTCACGGTCGTGATCGAAGTTAAAAAAATATTATGTAGGTTGTCACGACCCGTGAAATGGCTTTTATGGTCGTGGTCAAACTCTAAATCACATCCTGTCTATCACTGATTGTCAAATGGTTTTCATAGCCGTGAAATGAGTCCAAACTTATTTTTTGGTTCATCACGGGCTGTGAAAGAGGTTTCACAACCATGACGGTGCCTTATGGGTGAAATTAACGTGTTGAAATTGCGGTTCTCATATCGTTTTAACTCTGAATATAGTGTCATTTTTTCAGTGTCTTCGTCTCTTTGTCCCGTTGCCTCTTAGACAACAAAAATAAACAAATTGAGTAGTTTTGTGACACAAAATAAATAAATGCAAATAAGCAAATAAAATGATATATGTTATGTAGTTTAATGAAAAATAAGCTAAAAATGATACTAAAATTATGTAAAATTATGCATGCATTAAACTTCTCCAAGCTTAAAGTTGTGCTTGTCGTGAAGCAAAATTCAAGGCAAGGCTCAAGAAAGGGTCCACCATAACTTTCATCTTAAACTAACTAATTTTCTAGTATTGTTCTTTTACATGTCATCACAAGAGTATTTCACCACATTCCAATTATCTAGCTTCATAGAATATCTGAATCTCAAACATATTTAAATAATATCAAGTTCAGCCCCATGCAAAAAGAAGATGTATAGTCTATCAAGCAATAACATTATTGTTGGAAACATAAGTATGTAATGAGCTTAAACTTTTAATTTGACAAGAATTATATCCCAACATATTGTTGCAAGTTCTAATCTTCACGTAGGATTGCATAAGGAAGTTCATGTAGCGAACTTTCGATTGATAGATCCCATACTATTTGGCCTTATGTCATTGGGATTAGAGATTCTCCTACGAGTGTGTACTTGCCCGAGCTTTCCCAGGTTCAAGAGTTCAAATTTGACTATTGAGTTAGCACTTGGATAATTTCCAATTTGCATAAGGTGATCCATATTGCAGACTTTCGACCGGTGGCTCCCAAATCAGACGCAATAGGTGTTAAGGCACCCCTCAAGCTTACTTGCCCGAACTCACTCGGGTTCTAGATAATGCATAAGTACTACCCCGTTCCTTTATTCATAATATATTTTTCTTTTTTGAAACATTTAACTTTTTTTTCCTTTATTCTGATTTTTTTTATTTTACACTTTTCTCATTTATTCTTTTGATAAGCTCACAAAATATTTATATGCTCGATAAAAAGTTACTACTATCAAGACTTAAATGAAGGAAAAATAAAACCAAGCTGAACAAAAATTACATTTTAAGAGTTCATAATTATACTTAGCAATAAATTTCAGTCCATTAGTATTCAATACTCAGGTGATAAACAATAAAATAAAAGGTATTCAAGTTTCATCAATTTAACAAGATGTCCTTGACATTTTACTTAAAGAGACAACTGAAAAAATGAGATATGAGAAGATAAGATGGTGAATGATATTTTTTTTTAGTTTTTCAAATATTCAAAATTTCTAATTTTCTAAACAAATGTTCTAAAGAAAAGACAAATTGCACTGAAACAAATGCAAACATGATGCATGAAATGCATTCTCCACCAAACTTGAAGTCAACATTGTCCTCAGTGTTGAAATCCAAAACTCGAAAGAAAAGAGCAAGAAAAAACATGAATGTGTTGCGAATAAATATGAATAGAAAGGGGAAAGAGAAAATTCCAAGTATATTATGATGTTGTTCGAAGGTGGCAGTTGGAGTTAGAAGTTGATGTCCTTGGCTGGTGCAGTAGTCATGGATGCTCATCATCGTGGTGTCGTTTCATGTTTGGCATGTATACTTCAATCTGATGCCCTCATACTAGTGTCTTATTGTTGAATCTAGGATCCCGAGAGTGTTTTGGATGATCACAAATTTGTAAGTGAACTCAGTCTATACTGATGAACTTGTTGAGCTGATTTCTGTAGCATGATATATTCAAGTTCAGAGTAGTGGTCGACCTGAGTTGAAGGAATGGACGACCAGTGCACACGTAATATATATTAGAAGAACTACATGTGTGCAGTGGGCGTCCTAAGTATATGAAGTGGTCGACCAGCAGTAGAGGGAGAATACATGTGAAGAGGAGCAGGAGCATAAACGGTCGACCAAAGATGTAAAGAGG